>CP137667.1:3511332-3631150 GCA_037976565.1 Mesocentrotus franciscanus | reverse complement strand
TTTAAGACATTGATGAACACTGTAGCTTATGCTATTGGAATGTGAAATAATTAAACTGAATAGATATTTATAGGCGAAGATCAAAGGCTAAATGTATACCACTATATTAAATCATACTTCATTGAAAAGTTAGTTCAGCTAACAGTAACAGTGTAGCTGCAATACTTTGAAAAGTCACCGACTTGGTTGATCTTTCTAAAATTGTAGTTGCGTCTTCAGGTTATTGATCCCGGCCAATTTCGCAGACTTTTCAGTCCATTTGATAGAACGTTCAAACAATTTAGCGAAAACACCTTTTTTGGGCAGCATAGACTGTCATTCACATTCACAAATGCACTTCAGTCATTCAATTTAGAGCATCAGTCAGGTGATTTTGCACTTTTACCATTTAAATTCATTCCAATTGTCAAAAGGTGATGAGCTCGGGCTTTCAAATTCGCAAATGGGCAGTCAATTTTGTAACACGTTTACTCGAGTTAACATGGATGTTGTTTATGTAGGCCCCAACCTGTTTTTGTTTTTTTGTTTTTAATAGATTCCGAAAAAGGAAATAGTTTTGATTAATTCCGTTATATATATCGGACGGAATTGTAACATGGTGGCTAAATGAAGCTCTTCTTAATATATATTTTATGTTTCCAAATTGTCTCAATTTCTCAAAGCTAAACTATATAAGATACCTCAAATCACCTTCAAATTCTGTAGAACTTTGCAGGAATTATGAATATGTCATGTATGTCCTATCTGTGAAATTTAAACATTAGCAGTGTCCTAGCATTCAAACTATGCAAGGAAACCAGTTTACCTTCTAGACTTCACTGTCAGACACTATTGAGTGACTGACTGACATCTTTTTGTCTTTGGTAATAACAAACATAACATAAGCTGTAACAGGTACATGAGCATTTGTCTACATCAATAACCCACTACTTGTTATGGCCAAAATTAAGCTGATTGAATCTTTGTGCATCAAAAACGTACGACCATTCGGTAAAACGGTCTGAAAATCAGACTATTACTTAAGTGATTGCAATCAAATAAGTCCATTCGACAACTAATGGTCGTTATTTTCCCACTACAAGCCATTTCAAGCCCTTTCGTGTTGAGGGAAGTTCTAAATTATTGTTGTCTTTCAAATGCCGTTGGAATTATACCTTTTTTATTATTTTGGCCTGCAAATGGGACATAGTACCTTTAATTGGCATGCAGGGCTCGAACCCACGACCTTTGCATTCCCAGTCAGGTGATTAAACTACTCGATTACTCAATACGACACATTTGTGCTAAACTTAGAATGATAAATCCTCTTGTACCTCACTTACAATAACGAGACCGATCTAAGACCGACACAAGACCGTCTAAAGACCCAACAAAAAATACTTTAAATTGCCAAATTGCCAAATTACCAATTTGCCAAGAATCGGTGGGTTTAGAGTCTATGTGGAGTCAGTTTGCCGGTGTGACTGAGTCGTTACAGGCTATCTTTCTTTTGGGGGTAATTTGTTAAAATGATATTAAACGATAATATACGTTTGTTTTTGTTCGTTTTAATTTGTTACCCTGCAGGTCGATACCACCACACCATCTACTACACCTGCCGTTACCACGCCTGGTAAGGGATCCATTTCTTGGATCTACTCTTCTGCTGAAAACCTTTCAGATTATTTGTAAACATGGTAACAGTAAGTTGCAGGTTGCCCAGAAAAAAGTTTAGCTATGTAGTCCGTGAAATCAACATTTGGTAGTAATGTCACTTCCATCTGTCCTGTTTCAATTTGTGTGTATTATTTCTTTAGCTTTAATAAGTTGTTCTTCACCATCACTATTATCGGGACTATTACCAACACCATCTATACCACCACCACCACTACCATCATCACTACCACCGTTATATTTATAAAAAAACATGTGTGTACCAACACCAACACCATTACAAGAAACATGTGTGTTACAATATCCACACAATTGCACAAGAAACATATGTGAACCAACACGAAAATCATATTATAAGAATCATGTGTGTACCACCACGAACACCATTTCATAAGAAACATGTATGTATCACCAATAGAACCATGATATCAGAAACATGTGTGTACCACCACCAACACCATTACATGAGACATACCTACCAACTCCGACAATAGAGCTACATTAGATATACATTCATGTGCATACAAACTAAACTATGGGTTTTTGTTCTTTTACGTTAAGCCCCAACATATCCTCTTACCACTCTACTGCAAACCACGACAAGCCCTCCTCCGAATACTACGCCATCTGCGTCTACAGCGCCACCAACGACGAGTGCGCCAAATGTAACTACTCCAACTGCCACTACAAAGATTCATCTCCTGTGGCTGTATTCGAGGAGTTTCTTGCAGAGTGTTTCGGTAAGGTCATATTGTAGATAAATTCGTATTCATGAATTATGATCCTGTCGAGCATTCATTTCGTAAAAAAACGACTTTGCGAACATTGCCCCCCATAACACTGAATGGATGTGTCGTGACAGCCTTAAACTATTAGATGATACAATTGTAATAGAGTAACATCAATGGTGATGATAATTATGATAATGATAATGATAATGATAAAAATGGTTTTAAAAAGTAATGATAATAGTAATATCCGCAATATTAATTGTAAGTGCCTAGTAGCCTACCCCTCTTTGATACAACAAAGTCATATACACAAAACACAAATCATAGACCAGGGTCGAGCCTTAAACCACTCGTGTATGTTACAGGAGCCAGCATCATCAATCGAAAACTTTTTTTTGTATAGGTAATGCTACAGCAGGGGAAGCGGATGTCAAACCTTACCGACCTTTGACCTTTACTTCACCTGGAGACGATGCGGATTCTCGTTTAGCTGTCAACTTCGAATCGGCATCTCTACAAACTAAACCAGGTATGTCACAGAGAACATTCGATATCCTGGGGCTCATAAATTCACGGGCCCCCAAAACTGAAAGTTCTTAAGACCAAATATATTCGAGACAAAAAGTTCACACAAAAAATTATTTCGAGAGGAAACGTTCTCATGATCAGAGGCACACGAGACCGAACATTTGTTTAAATGGCGCACAAGATCGAAACCTTCAAAATTGTACATGACTACAGCACAGAAAAAAGAATTCTTTGGTCTCGCAGGTCTTCTGATAATGCAATTCTGAAAATGTCTTGGTATCAGCTACAAACGAATTCAAGTGAGTGGGGGAATCCGAGTGTATACATGTATAATTACCCTCGGTTTCCTAAAATTTATATTAAAGAAAGTACCATCTCGTATGAAAATATGTTTCCATGTGAAATAATTTCATACAGATTTTTGTTACTTTATGTACACTGCATCTACCAATAAGTTGGTTTGTCGTGTGCTATCATGTCTCCTTTCTTGTCCAAGTTTGATCAATTAAGTGATGTTAAAATTGACAAGATATTGGAAAATTAGTTTCTATGTCCATGCTGTCACAAAATGTCACCTAAATCATTCGCAGTTAAACTAGCGATCGCTGCATTCAGTGAGCCTAGCCAGGCAGAAGGTTGCGGCAGTGCACCGAGCCACCATCTAATAACACCGATGATGATGTGGACAGTGAACCCGAGTCGGCTGCTTCTTCTCGTGTTCTTAGTTCCGTCGTCGACGTTACCGTCTACTGTTTCAACGGCGCTCCACTGCAACTCAAGGAGGGTGAATATGTCGACGTGGTCTTTCCCGCCAAGATAGTAAGTATGCCTGTCAACCGAGTCACATACCATAGAAGAGACATGGTGTACTACGGGAGGGGGATGCAGATGTAATATCCATTGAGTGAGGAGAAGATGTGGACGGGTTGACATTGGACATGATTATTTTGGAATTACTGAGGCCTCAATGTCATATGACACAAATTTCATTTTATGTATGTATGCAATCTCATATTAACTTTTTTCCGTGGGATTTCCATCCGCTGCAATGAATGAACAATTTAATTTACTAATACTGTCAGATATAATAAATGATTTATTTTCATCCTCGTGACTATTCCCCAGGATTTCGAGAATGAGGTACCGATTTGCACATCGATGAGAGGTGCTGCATCGTAAGTGAAAACATGTATTATTCTGTTCTTCTGCTTACCATGGTTAGGGACTCCAGCATTCAAGAAATTCATTCCTACCAGGTATAAGAAAAAACATAAGATAAAATCGTTTTATGAGGTAAGCCTTAAGAGAGCGTCTTTAGGAAAGTAGACATAGTAGTCATATTTTTAGTTATTGCTTTTTTGGATTGAGACGTATATCGTTTGTAAGATAATCTCAGGAGGTATAGAGAACGTTTTTGATTTATTGGACGAAAAAGTTCTCATCATTTCTTAAATGGACTTACACAATCACTTATTTGATGGTTCTTTGGTGTTTTTTTAAATTGGAACTGATCTAATACAGTATTAAAGATGTTTTTAAAACGTAAAGAGAATGTTTTGTTGTGTGTATTTGCTTTTAGGGATTGGAAATGGTCTACAGACGGATGTAAGGTTGTTTATTCTAACTACACACACGTGACATGTCGATGTGATCATCTTGCAGCTATTGCTCTTGAGCGAGGCCCAAAGGTAGTCCAATTAACATGTTTAGAGTGTTCTTAAAGATAAGCTGGAGTTTTCGTAATGATAGATAATAAATTATCACAGAATCCAACAAAACTTACACTGAATGTTCAGGATTACAAATGAATGACATTTTGGTAGAAAATGTATAGGGGCTTAATAATGATCCTGGAAAGACTGATAAGGAGAAGTAAGTACCTGGTAGGCCCAACATCATGTGCTTAACACATGTCTCTATGTGCAAATGAGATTTGCGGCTTTTATTGAAGATGATTTCCAGCAAGTTTTTGTGAGTTTCTTTTTATTTTACTGGTTCAAACAATCAATCTACTGCAGTACCTATTGTATGGATAAGTAGGTCCACTGACATTATCTATTATACTTTAATGGCTCTTGCAAAGATCATTAGAGGTTGTTTCAGAGGATCCGTGTTACTCTTTCATGTATTGGGAAAAGATCAGGCAATGTACTCTGATAGAAACGCTTTTTTCGTATTGAATTTAAATAAATGCAGGGTTTTTACATGATTTTATCGAGTCTGGGAGTGCATTCCGTAAATCTGGGCCCCGTATTACAAAGAGTTGATATCAATCGCAACTATGTACATAAGAAATAGGAGACTGCAAACTTGCGATTGATTGGAGGACTAACGATTGATTTGGATCAATCGTAACTCTTTGTAAGACGGGGCCCAGGACCATGATGTCTTATTGAGTTATGCCGGGAAATTAATTTAGGATTTATCTAATGAAAGTTTAATGAGTTTGAGTAGGGTAAGGATGGATAGTGTTATTTAATACAAAAAGAAAATCTTAATGAATCAAGAAGCAGGTTATTCATGTATTTAAACATAAAAATCGAAGTCTGTTGTGCGATTTTATCAAAAATTGTTAATGTGCTAAATTAATTTAATAACGGGTTGGTACGGGCTAAATAATGGGAGCCAGCACATACGCGAAGCGCTTCTGTTACATATTAAAGCTTATATCTAAACGTATTCAACAAAGGACCTAATTCAACCAGTCTAAACTTCATTCTAGAGTAACTGGATAACAACACACACAAACATCAAATTTACAAGGAGTATGGATAGTTAAGTTATTAACATTACATCTTTGATATGACCTGTTTTGCAGGGTTTCGCTGTGGGATATGTCAACACCATCGCCTTACTTCTCATCGAAAAGGTTGTAGGAGCCATATCCGTCATCTGCCTTCTCGTCATCGTCATGGTCTACTTCATCCTCGGGTGCGTATCCGAAATCGAGGTCATAGGTCAAAAGTTAGGTCAGATATTAGGTCACAGGTTAGCTCAAAGTTGAGCCAGTAAAGATTATCACCTAACTCCGTCCGTCGAAGAATAGCGACAATACGCTATATTGGTGATAGTGGAAAACCGACATTGATCAGGAATGTCACGTGATGAAATGATGAAACACGTTGTTTGTCTTTCATATTTCCTAAAGTTATATCTGATGCCTGAACACAAAAAGGAAGTTACATGATTAGAAGGGATTTATACCTGGCATAAGCTCCATGGAATTGCTTTGATAAAATAAGGCATTTGATATGAACATTCAGAATAACAGAATAATTTGAAGAGAAATAACGTCATTTAATATTCTCATGCTCAATAATAGGCATGTCTACTTTTAATACTATTATGCCTACGTATCGTCGTAAAACAATTAAAACGGTTAATTTATTATAATTGATGTTTCTCTAAACACTTACAGCTTGAGTTCCGTAAGTGAATATCTTTACAATTATTGCGATTCACTTTCTCTTTTATTGAACAGCAATCAGAAATCCCAACTGGCCAAGATTCAATTGAACATAGCGATGTCCTGTTGCCTTGCTCACTTGATCTATCTCATAGGAATGAAAGCTACTGGAAACCTGGTAATTACTACTCTCATTATACCATTATATAGTACTCTATACTATTAGATAGTACTATACTATCAGTTACTAATATTAGTTTATATTATACAACACCTACGTGGATCCTTGTCATTTGATTGGAGGATTGTTGGTCACATGATATTCAATAGATATACTATTACACAGGCGTGCATTTTTGGTACTATTCGCCGTAGTACTATTCAACGGTATGAGCGTGCATTTTGGGTTATTATGCAGACTGCGTACCTCTCTGCCCTGCGTGTGCCAGCTGCGCGCATCTGACGCGAAGACAATCTGTATGTAATCGAGAAGGCCTGACTCCAACTTTAATTTATCTTTAATATAAGGAGCAAAGCATAATTTGTTGAAAGATGTTGTATAAAACAAATAATCAATGTTCTTCATTCGTTCAATAGTGCAAATATTTGCATTCATTGAAAGATTAACGTTAATTCTACTCAACTCGGCTGACGCCTCGTTGAATAGAACGTTAATCTTTCAACTCATGAAAATATTCGCACTATTGAGCTCATAAGCATTTATTATTTGTATACTATTATTAGTACTATTCATCAGGTTTCAATATACTAGTAGATCAAATCTAAATGCCTTTTCCTAACTTCTTTTTTAAAACTCCGTTGTATATTTATGTGTGTGTGTGTGTGTGTGTGTGTGTGTGCATGTGTCTCTCTCTCCTATTCAAATAGATGCAGGTCGAGTGCACATCGATTCTTTACATATTAGAGATCATTTTGTTCTAGAGTACAATTCCAGGCTAACAAAATAATACAATCCCCTTTTCTCAAATCACTTTTTTGGTGTGGATTCCACGATGATTTTGGAACGGATTCAAAATCATTTAACATCAAAACGAACTGATGGCTGATATGAATCCTATAATAGATGAATTTTACTCTCTACATTAAGACAGTAGGAATAGCATCACACCTGAGATTCATATCAAATCCTGAGACTTTATCAACAAAAATCCACGGGGTTTGGGGGAAGAGAATGCTCCTACTGAATGTGTCTTATCATCTTATCAGTTGTTGTAATAGAAGGTCTTTAATGAAACTTTATGATAATGAATATTTTATTGCTCTTGTTTTTATGTCTTGCCTTGTTTTTACAATAAATATTTTAAAATGTGTCAACGTTGCCCAGGTGTACTTAACTATCATTATTTTATATTATTCTTTATTCTATTCCTTACAATATCAGTACGTTTGCGCAGCCATGGCAGTGGTTTTGCAGTATCTCTTCACGGTGTATGGATTGTGGTTGGTCATCCAGACAGCTCTGTTCCTCAACACTTGTTACATACATGGAAAGACACGAGAGGGACTACATGCAGCTCTCATAGCACCCAAGACATTCAGCCTAGAACTGTTACCCCTCACCAAGATTTTTCTCGCTGTTTGGGGTAAAATCAGACCCTCGGTTGTTAAAGTGTTAAAGCCTTACTCCCACCCCCTGCCTTGTGGAAGTAGGAAACTAATATTTTGAATACAGTATACCAACAAGGAACCCTTGAACTAAGAGCAAAACATGTCGTCATGATTGGTACACTTTATTTTTTCTTCTACCACACTGATCCACTCTCTTTAAAAAGTACACCCGGTAAGGGGAAAGCGCCCATTATTACAAGAGGTAACACATTATGATTTACGTCTTATCGACATGAATGAGATAAACATGATATACAAGGAAATTTGACTTGACTATGAGCAGATTTTGACGTAGATCTGTGGCAGTTGTTATAAATAAGAAGTTTAAAGCCCCTTTGCACTAGTTTGGCCAGGAGGGATTAGAGGAATTAGCGTGGTCACTGACAGGTGGTTATCTCATCAACTAAGCTCTCAATTAACATACGACAAAGAGGATCATGGGGGACCAACAGGCATCGCTTAGGCATTGTTATATATATAGAGGGAGTTGTAGCTACAAGTAGTACATTGTGGATTTAATGAAAGAGGGACAGGGCACTGTTTCCTAAAATTTGGTATAAAAAACAAATGCTAAGCTTCTATGACAAATTTGCTCTCAGCCAATGAAATGCCACGATTTCAAAAGCATATTACAGTTATTGTAACCTGTTATTGATAACAAGTTTCATGGAAGAGCGTCCAGAAGTTTCGTGGGATACATATTTACCCTCAAAGAAAACATCGAACAATATTCCAATTTTCATCAGACAACTAACCGTTCTTGCCACATTCAAAAGATTCCTTAAAATACACTTCTTCCCTCGGTAATATAATATGATCACGAAAGTAATACAATATGATCATGAAATACAATATAATATATATAATATGATCATGATGATTGACCTATTTTCTCTTCACATTCTGTGATTTTGTAAGCGCTATGGTACTTTTTTGTTTTGTTGTGCTCCTAAATAATCAATATTGTTATTATTAAGGTGGGATGCTTTTGATCCACCAATTTGTTTGTATACAATTAATGGATTGCGCCTAATTTCACAATGGTGCGAAAAATGTATACTACACTGTCCCAATAATCCCTTTTCTTCCAGTTATATTGCATAAAACAAGTTTATATTGATAAAGCCTATCTTTTACATACAGCAGTAGTTGAATTACACCAGTTTAAATCCATCTTTCCTGCATTTAAATATTTTTCCTGGCGTGGATGAGGGTTTCATGGGCCACGTGCCCCCCTCTCAAACGGCCAGAAAAGACAAATGAAAAAAAAGAAAGCGAAAGAAAGACAAAGGGGGGAAGCACTAAAAACAGAACGTGACTAAACAACTTTCCACCCCACCCCTCTCCTCGATGGCGCTGATGATTTGACTTTCATCTACCTGTTATTTAGACTGATGCCCTTTCCCAGACCTCCCTAAACGTCTGGACACGCGCTACGCCACTGCAAGAATATCATCGTCTACCGATAGTTTGTTTCTTCTTCAGTCATAACATTTGTCTTATTTCATTCATTTTCAGGACTTCCCGTGGTAATGGTTGGAGTTCTGTATGAGGAATACCCGTATGCATACGGCACACCCGAGAGGTATCAATCAAAATTAAGAGTTCATTTTCATATGTAGAAAGCTCTCTAAATACAGAACTATTTATTCTTTAAAACAGTTCTTAGTTTGATTGATTATCTATTTCATTCATAATTTGATAAAGACTGCCCAAAAGCATTGGCCGAAGACTGCAGTGTACAAATAATAAGGAAATATTATATACCAAGGCACTCTTACATGAACATTACAAACATGGAACTTGAGCTAGGATAATTATTATGAAAGATGCCTGTTTCGGCTTGTAATTTGCATGTACGAATTATGAACAAAAAAGTGTTTCACCTCATACCTGACTGATAAAATTACAAAAGGATAAGATAATTCTTACAAGAAGATGAGATGTAAAATAATTCGTTAAGTGGAATAACTAATACTAATTTGTTTAATCTCCACCTCCTTATTTCTGCATTATTCTCTTTCAGCTGTTGGCTGATAGAAACGTTTATACCGTATAAGATCTTCATCTCTACTATCACCATCGGACTCCTGGTAATATGATCTGTGTTTTCTTTCTTTCTTTTTGTTTTCTTTTTTTAATTAAAGTAGGGTTTCCCCTATCCTGGAAACTGGGAAGAATCCAGAAAAGGAGTTCCCTTTTTCGAGTCAGAGAAAATCAAAGGATTGTCTTGGCCCCCATTTAGAAGCTGGTCAGTCTGTTATTTATGTTTGGTGTTTATACATGTAATAGTACCCGCAATTGTCGGACGTTCCAAAATATAAAGAGATTGAAATAATGCTCCTAGAAAGTGTTAAATCCATCACACAAAGATCAGGCTAAAAAGCAGGGAAATTTGTTTTCTTGAACGCACATTATTTACTTAGTTCATGTAGTGATATACATGTTACCTCGGGTACAGTATTTTTCCAACCCAGAGTCTCTTATTGCAGTACATATTTGTCTTTCATTGTTTCCTTAATTAGTTACCCTTTTGTGGGTCAATGTTACACTGTCGGCCATCGCCCATACTCTTTCGGTTCGGTTTGTTGTCATTGTTCACATTTCACGGTATGTTCACATTTCACGGTATGTTCACATTTCACGGTATGTTCACATTTCACGGTATGTTCACATTTCACGGTACACATTGTCAGTTGTGTTTACAAGGATTAATACTGATAAAAACAATACATATGTATTGTCAATAAACGTAAGTACATGAAATATATTACATCACTTCGGTATGCTTGTAGGTACTTGGAAATTAAGGAAATAATGATATGAAGGAGCCTATGGTAAAAAATAGCTTATCGGCAGTGGCGGATCCAGGGGGCACAGGGGCACGTCCCCCGGCCCAAAAAAAAACGCAAAGGAGAAAAAGGTGGGGGAAAGAAAAAGGAGAGGAAAAAGAAAAAAAGGAAGAGAGAAAGAAGAAGAAAAGAGGGAGGAAAGAAAAGGGAAGAGGAGAAAAAGGAGGGGAAAGGGGAAGAGAGAGGAGAGAAAAGGCGGAAAAAAGAAAAGCGGAAAGACGGAGGAGAGAAAAGGGGGAAAAGGTGAATAATGAGAAGGAAAAGAAAGAAAGGGGATGATATTATAAGAAGGTGTTTTTTTACCAGGTAAGGGGCGGGGGCATGCAATTTTAAGTCGAACATGACTAATACCAAAGATTTTTATCTCCTTTATAACTTCTTACTTATAACTTATAACTTAGTCTTGAATTAATTTTCCGATATACCTATTCTAAGTGCTCTTTTAGCATGTAGATTGTCCCCGCCATTAATCTTGCCACAGTTGCTGGTTTCATTGTCATATTATTTTCTGTCATCCCTGTAGCCGCGAAGAGCCTACCACAAGTTCTATCCGTTTCGCAAGCACTTTTTTCCATCGCCTACATGTAATGCTTATTGCTTCCAGTTTGCAAAAGATCCCAGTGGTGGATCTATGGGGGATGGGGAGGTTAGGGAACCCCCTTGGGCTGCCAAGTGAAAATGTGATGTGAATAGAAAAACGCCATCATGTGTCCAGACCCACACAGTACCTGCATCGTCATCGGGTCAACCCCCCCTTAAACTGTTACTTGATTTAAAAAGACGTCATCATGCACTGCTTTTTATGGTCTCCATTGTGTTATTAGATGCCAGGAAAACATCACTTACGAAGGTTCAAAATAGCAACAACAAAAATCGCCTCGCCGCTACCCGGCTCGGACTTCGCGGCTCGTGGACGATGTTCCGCATCGTCATTGGGTCGAACCCCCCTCAACCTGTTACTTGATTTAAAAAGACGTTATCATGAAATGCTGTTTATGGTCTCCATTGTGTTAGTAGATGCCAGGAAAACATCACTTACGGGGGTTCAAAATAGCAACAACAAAAATCGCCTCGCCGCTACGCGGCTCGGACTTCGAGGCTCGTGGGCGATGCTCCGCATCGTAATTGGGTCGAACCCCCTTAAAATGTTACTTGATTTAAAGAGACGTTATCATGAAATGCTGTTTATGGTCTCCATTGTGTTAGTATATGCCAGGAAAATATCACTTAAGGGGTTCAAAATAGCCCCCCCCCAAAAAAAAAAAAAAAAAAAAAAATCGCCTCGCCTCGCCGCTACGCGGCTCGGACTTCGCGGCTCGTGGACGATGCTCTGCATCGTCATTGGGTCGAACCCCCCTTAAACTGTTACTTGATTTAAAAAGACGTAATTATCATGCACTGCTTTTTATGGTCTCCATTGTGTCAGTAGATGCCAGAAAAACATCACTTACGGGGGTTCAATATAGCAACAACAAAAAGTCGCCTCGCCGCTTCGCGGCTCGTGGACGATGCTCCGTGTCACCCTGAATCCCTAATCTTTGAGGGGGTAGGAGAAAGCAATTTTACGTCATATTTCTCCAGGAAGTGCCTGGAAATGCACCTAATGTGGTTCTAAAATTGCAAATGCTTCCTACTCAGGGAGGGGGTTCTGACCCCCTTCCATGCAGACCCACCCCCGCTTGGTCGCTCCGCTCCCTCGCAGCTGACGCCTCGCTCCATCGTTTTTCATATATTTCAACCCATGCGATGTTGTGCCCCCCGTAAGAAATTCCTGGATCCCCACTGATCGGTACTAGGCTCCAGATGGTTATAAAATATCGTAAATCTTTCTATATCAGAGCTGTGGGAATGAATACAGAAATTTTGTTTTCTTCAAAATATGTGTAGGTGAATAAGGATCAAAAAGTTGTGCATCTAATGTAAATGAATAATCGTAATATAATATAACAAAAAGTACCATCTGATCAAGGTCAACCATGCGTTTCAGTGCATTAACAAAATGTTTAACATCGTTACCTCCTGTCTAGGTCAATGTTACCTTGTCAATCATCACCGCATACTTTGTGATCAAGATTGAGCGTAAGTTCAACAGAGACGATGAGGACTACGAAGAATGGACAGATAAACTCAGGGTACTTGCCGGGTAAGAAAAAATGATTTTGAAAAAAATTACGAATAGGGAGTGCCTCTCTCTCCCCCTCCACCTCCCCCTTGAAACTCAAGTGACATCCCCTACACAACTCCGCACCACTTCCCTCCTCTCTCTCTCTCTGTCTCAATTTATCACTCTCTTACTCACTCTCTTTTGGGGCTGATCACCTTTTTGATTGATTGAGAGAGCATATAGCTCTCATTTTTTTCTTCCAATATGTACAATTAAAAACAAACAAGTAGCAAGTATGTCATGCATAATTTCATGTTTACATCAATATATTTGATAACAGAGTAATACATACATATGAGCTAGTAATAAAAATAAATTCAAAGAAATGAAAGAAAAGGGTGTCCCTAAAAAACCATCAAGGGCTTGTAAGGAGGGGGCTTGTGTTGGTATTTTTTTCAGTTCGCTTGTTTGTTCCTTTGTTTGTCATATAATTTTGGAATTGAAAGGGGCCCCAAAATCTTACTTTTTGGGGGATATAATCCCCACCCTTATCCAAAGTCTTGGATCCATTCCTCTTGGTGTTCCATAAATAAGTGGACTGAATCCGCCCACTTGGTCTGGATTTTAACCTGGACTAAAGCTATTACACTTTTATGAATACAGGTTTCAAGGTGAAGTTGGTATAATTGGTAATTCACTTGACTCTAAATCCAAGGTATTAGGGTTCGAATCCCAGTCCGGCACAAATGTCCTTCCACTCTTCATCCAGCTGATTATATCATTATTATGATTATTATAAATACTATTATTATTACCGATCAATGTGTTTCACCTTCTATGTTTCATTTTATAAAACAGATGGTGCTTACCAACTTCGGTAGTGCTTTCTCTGTTCCTGGTCATTGCTTGGGTCCTTCACGCGGTCTACGAGAACTGGTCCAGCCTAGTCTTAGACTACATGTTCCATATCTGCATCATGTCACAGGTATGTGACATTATATGAAACGTTGCACACGAAATGTCAGTTCATCTTGACACGTTTCTCATACCAGTTAACTCTAAATGTGCCACTCAATGAATGCCCTAGCTGTGCGATATATTATTTCTGAAGGGATGTTTTTACCAATGGAATCTAGATTCTTTTCCCCCCTTTTATACTATAAACAGGTTTTAAAAGGATCTGCATATAAGCCTACCAGATTATTAACGATCAAACGTCCCGTACAGTTATGAAGCGCTAAACTGCCGTTGCCATTCGTTTACACGTAAAATATAAACCTTGGCGGGCTTTTTGTTCTGTTTACCACGTAATATTCTAACGAGTCTTAATAGACAATGCAATCCATATCTTAATTTGTGTCTATTGTTCGTTCTGATCTACTGTTGAATGTAGAATGTAATCTCCATTAATTGCATTTCTCTCACTGCAGTATGAACGTGATTTGAAAGTAAAATCTTGAGAGTGTTTCGATTATTAACAGTTTCACCAATTTCATTCTCACAACCAGGGCATCCTCGTCTTTGTGTTCTACTGTATCTTTAATCCACAGGTGAGTTTAATCAGAGCGTATTGAGAGAGAGAGAGAAAGAGAGAGAGAGAGAGAAAGAGAGAAATGGGAGGGAAATAGCGATAAATAAAGAGAGAGCGTGAGAGAGACAGAGAGAGAGAGAGAAAAGGTGTGAGAGAGAGAGAGAGAGAGAAAGAGAGAAATGGGAGGGAAATAGCGATAAATAGAGAGAAAGAGAGCGTGAGAGAGCGAGAGAGACAGACACAGACAGAGAACTAGTCCAGATTCAGTCCGTTCATTGTTTTTATTCTCCAACCACGCACCGATCCCACACACTCTCCATTGATCGCGCTATCCCCAAATTTCCGTCCCGAGACCTCAGAAAGAGAGGAATGGCTATGGTTACTTTCAACGTTGAGGGTGTGTTATTTTATCAGCTGATTGGGTGCGCGACACGGAAACGGTACAGAGGCTGGACTAACAGAGAACAAGAGAGAGAGAGAGAGACAGGGAAATATAAAACGAGAGTATTTGGTGCTCACTTGTTTTAATCTCTTATCGTATTATGTATGAGGGCACTTGAATGGCAATCCTTCTCAGTCAGGGGAAACTTCTGCTATGACGTCATTCTTCCAACTGACACTAAAAGAATGAGAAAGCTCACAAATTATTTGAATATTAACCAGATCTTAGCCTTCTCTTTAAGGACATCCAAAACCATGAAGGCAGGAGAATAGTCTGCAGGCCTAGGCTCTAATTTGACACTTTTACCCCAATTTCTAAAGAGTTGAATAGAGCCTAGATTTGTCAGTCTCTAACTGTGTCAGAGCGTATGGTGTGCAGTAAACAGGTGAATCGTGCAGTTACCATAGGGTTAGTAAAGTAGCAGGAGGGGTGAGGGATAAATACGGTAGGATATTTGATGATGTATACATGTCCATTTTCTTCATTTGTTTTCTAGCTCCGCGAATCTCATGCCGAGCAGCAAGACGTATCTGACAACAAAACATCCGATGAAGGGACTGGCAACAAATAGAGGCTACTGAACCATCGTAATGATTCAATACCGCCATGAGTAAGAGGATGAATGAACTTTTCAGCATTGATATGGGGCAATTTCTCGCAACAGTCTCCCAGAAAACGTGGTGTCAGTTGAGTCGGTCAACTCGTTTAAAAATAGACTTGATAGTCACTGGTCAAAGAATCAGGGGCGGCGATTTCTTTTTATGACCGGGGGGGGGGGACGAAATGCGAGGGAATTCTATATTCCGTTGGTATCACGGTGATACCAACGGGATACAGATTTTCTACAATATTTACTTGTACATTTTAAAGGATATTATGCGAGGGAGCGTAGCGACCGAGCGAGAAGATTTGCATTTTTACTAGTCTAAACGCTGCACTCCAGAGCCTTAAAGTGTGTTGCAGTCTTTAGTCAGTATTTGCTATACATTTATTTTTTTGCACTTTCTCAAATTTTCCGGCGAGGACGTCTCCCCCCTCCCCCCTCCCTCCCCCGGGATCGCCACCCCTGAAAGAACCCAAGCCTTCTGTATAAGCCGGTCTAGGTGTTGTCTGTTAACTCATGTTAGTATACAAATAATACACATCAATGAGGGCATTAGTAAGAATTACCCACACGAGGTACCTTTGGAACAGTCTAACACGCCCGAGGCGATAGCCGAGGGCGTTTGGACTGTTTTGAAGGTACCGAGTTACAAATGCCCTAACAAAATGATGTGTATTATTTGTTTTATAAGATTATGTTTTATTTGTTCTATAAAATAATGTTTTATAACATGATTTTGATAATGACCGGTCATTATCAAATTTACGCGTTATACAACATGAATGCCTGGACACGTGTACGCTTTCAACCTATCATATGATTAGGATCCACGTCATCATCTTATAACACTCTATCTCCTCCCTTCACAAATAGCAGTCACCCTGGAAGAATCCTGGATCGATGAACAAGCTTAGACCTACAGCATCGTTGGATTAAGTAAAGTAATGGAAAGTAATGGAAACAGTGCGCACGACTTGAATTCGACTGTGATTATGATGATTATTATGATGCTAATTACAGCAATGGAATCGTACATCGTGTACAAAGTAGATGTAGGGTATATGTAACGTATAATGATGATGACACAACTAGATTAGATAAACATGTATTAATGAAATAAACAATATAACCTAGGACAGTAAATAAAGAAGGTTTTGTAAATATTTATAGTGTATTCAACCATTTGTGTTTGGTTTGCACATGTGTGAACTTCTTGGTTTATTCGACAGTTCGCCTTTACACGTATTGTTAGGAGTTAGCTAGAAAAGGAAAGCAAGATACGATTCAAGAAATTTAGGAATGCTATTTTGTAAATATGTAATTACGATATGAAAAATATCTAGTCATAAATCTTTAAGTCATTCATTGAGTAATAAAATGATAGTAGTGGGGATTTTGTATAGCGCTCCTTTCTGTCAAGCCTGACACTCCTGGCGTGCCACAATTATTGTATGAATGCAATCTTGTAAATATTTAGTTATAAATATGACAAATATCTGGCTATAAATATAAAAAAATACATTTCTTTTTTGTTTGATGTGTTCAATAAGACATTCCATGTCACAATTAGTCAAGAACTCAAGTATTTATATATCTTTATCATGCAACTCTCTAAGATCCCTTTAAATCATTTTCAGTCTAAACTTCCCCATGTACAAAATATGAATAGGCCTACGTTTTTTTCGTGTGAGGTCAAAGATCATCATTATATTGTGACGATCATGAATTTTTTAAAACAAACTAGGTACTCTATTGCGAATTTAAAACAAATACTTTTAATTGTTTAATTGAAACAGTTCACAAGTTAGCTGCTATTCGTTATGATTCATTTCAAATTTACTAGAAAGTGTAAATTCATCAGGGGAGAAGGATGTTTTAAAAAAGTAAAGATTGTTGTTGCTGGACAGGTAACTCTCTCAAATATGCCAACTTAACAACTAGATGCGCTAATAAATTAACACATTTAAACTTCTGTTCCACCACCAAGTCGACTCTAGACCAGCTCGAAACAGACCAATTCATATACCACACGATCCTCCTACGATCCGATTTTCAAAGAAATTATAACTATATTAGATATGAAAATCTAAACGAACATCATCTTCATGGTTTA
The DNA here is from genome assembly GCA_037976565.1 of Mesocentrotus franciscanus. NCBI lineage: Eukaryota > Metazoa > Echinodermata > Echinoidea > Camarodonta > Strongylocentrotidae > Mesocentrotus > Mesocentrotus franciscanus. Next base: position 3,613,557 of record CP137667.1, on the reverse strand, counting down.
GGTTTTAAATATCGATTATGATATAGGTTTTTGCGGCCAATTTCACACTTTTTTCATTCAAATTCATGAACGTGCATTCAAATTCACATAGAGGTTGCACGCATGTGAATTCGGGCATTCAACTTCAAAATCGGAGCAATCAATTTCATTTATCGGCACTCTTATTCATCTTCGGTGAAATCAAATTCACGCATGTGCGTACAATTTCCTACTTCGTGCATTCAAATTAACGCGGCGCTCACGATGAGTTTGTTTGGGGCATTCAATTTCATTTTGGGTGATCAATTTCCTACTACGTGCATTCAATTTAGTGTAATATTGAGAGGGATTTCAAATAAGAGGAAAACTTTGATTTCTTTAAATAGATTACTTGGGATTATTGTTAATCACTGTTACACAGTTTAGTTAATGTTTTTTGTTTATCTGACAATAATTGTTATATAAACATGAATATCCCGTACTACACCTTTCTTTCAATATGTATGTATACAAGTCCTAAATAATTGGAAACATTGATAGAGTTTTATAACATAAAAACTAGTGTTTTGGAGGTGATGTCTGCAATAGTACTGCGGAAATGTATTTTCCTCAATTAAAAAAATCAAATTCTTTGAAATGCATCTTTCCACAAACTTGAATGAAAAGACTTTTTCAATGAAATTGTTCGTTTGTATGATGTATATATATATATATATATATACCAGTTATGTGTTTCTGTTTCTCTATCACACCCTTTCTCTCTCCTTCTCTCTCTCTCTCCCATGTCACCCTCTTCCCCCTCTCTCTCTGTCTCTCTCTCTCTCTCCCCAATCTGTCCCCTCTCCCCTTTCTCTCCCCTTTCTCTCTCTCTCTCTCTCTGTCGCGCTCTCTCTCTCTCTCTCTCTAATCTTTCTCCCTCAACTTTTCTCCCCTTTTCTCTTTTACCAGCCACCCATTTTTGTTATATATTTTGTTTAACCTCTTTTTGGTAGGCCTAATCAGATATGATAAGCCGAATATCAGTCACCTATGGATCCAAAGACACTTCCTATAAAGATACACTTTGCTGATGAAATCACACATTATTAAACACGGATAACATCTCTTACAAGAACAAGTATACTTCACCCATCCAAAGAGAAGCATACACAAGTTTACACTACTCGGACATAACACTGAGTCCACCACCAAATAAACAAAACTTTTGAAATTGTCTTATCTTAGGCATAACTTGGTATGTGCATTTATATATATATATATATATATATATTGAATATGCCACGAAAAGTGTGATATTTGTACAATATTTGATGAGTTGAAAGGGATAAAGTAACCGAATGTCATTTTGGATGATATGCACTTCACAAAATATTCCCCCCATATTTCTTAGGCAGTTTCTGCAGTTTTCATATACACTGTATACAGCTTTTTGTTATATGTGTGTGCCATGAGTAATATGGCAAGTTATATATTCATGTGTTTAACTTTTTGTTAGCTGAGAGAATTACAAATGATAATAAACAAAGATAATGCAAATGTCATGATAATGAAGCCTACATTATTCGAAAACTGAGCAAAAAAGCTTCTCAAAGACCCCAAAGAAACTAAACGCAATAATTGTTTTGAAATTGAATGCACTTAGTTCAAACATGCTTGCTCATTCACGAATTTGAATGACCAACGAGGTACTGTAGCCGGCATTAGATGAATTTGAATGCTCTGTGCACGAAATGTACGCTCTTATTCAACATTTGAATGACCCGATTTGACAATTGACTGCACGGATACTGAATTTGAATGACGGATTTTGAATTTGAAAGCTGATTCAACGCTGCGAGTGCAAATTGCGCGAATTCAAATGCTCGGAATATGAAATTGAATGAGAAAAGTGTGAAATTGGCCGCAAAAACCTATACTAATGACCGGAATTTTAGTGCATTTAAGCTTTCTAGTCACAATAAAAACCGAATCGGCTTCAAATAGTGGTCTGACGTCACTGTGATTCTGAGCCGTTTTAGCCTTTTTTCCTCCAACATGTCCAAAGAAGCTTGAAATCTTTTGAAATCTAAATGTCATGAATCATGGGGCTATTTAGATCATCGATCATTATTATTGTATAACTTTGAATGTTCACATCAAATGCTATTGCATATTTCTCCAGAATCGGATCGTAGTCAGATCGTGGAGTGTGCGCCGGGCGTTAGTCATTCAATGATTTATAATGTTATGATTGGTCTGTTGACGGTCTTGTGATGGGAGTATCAGCAAATGAATCATACCCTTGCCCAGTAATATACATTTTATACCTCTTATTACCTATTACCTTCTACATCCTTGAATAATGATGATATAATACGTTTTCGCTGTCATTTGACATGCACTATTCATTTGATGTTTGCATTATGCCTTTGGATATATTGGAACCCATTCAAGTTCAAAGGGCAATCCAATCCTTGTAATGGGTTCATTCATATGAAAGCAGAAATATAATATAAACAGAATGGGAAAGTTGTCTCCCACTACATCGCAGAGATATTACCGTTTCACCCATTTTGAAGAGCCCATAGTACCTATGGTGATTGCAACTTTCAAAAATTCATAACTTTCACATCTTTTGTCCAATTTCATTCAAACTTTCACCAATCTACTAAGATTGTTATGCTTTCTTCTAGAATACAATGCTATCAAGATGGATTTTCCTTTACTTCCCGATGAACATTCATTGAAAATTGATCCATATCTGCAAACCTAGGGGTGGAATTTTTACTGTATATTTATGTTATCGTTTGATGTGGAAATTAAATAATTAAACTTACAAATTGATTAAGAAGAAAAATACATACTTAATATGAAAATATATTTAAAGTACACGCATTCGTAGAGTGTAGATCAAATAAAGATGACAATTAAAACGATTATCATTCAAAAAATGTATTCCTTTATTCTTGTCAATTCTTTGGTATCAATCTGACCTGCGCGTCTACTTAAAAACAAGCCACATTCTTTCAACAAATGAAATATTCACATAACTAATAATACAACATCAACCTCGATGACCTTAATAATAATGACCTTAGTAAATCCAACATTTCGACAGAGAGTGTGCTTGCCAATGCAAGAAGTAAGCGAAACTTAAATTTACATGATTGATATTAAAAACAATATTGATTACTGTAATAAATTGAACATAACATGGAGATCAGAATTGATAAACGTGGTAGAGGAAAATAGTGCGCTAGATAGAAGATGAGAAGAAAAATAGAGAGATAGAGAGTGAGAGGGAGGGAAAGGGGGGGGGGGACATGCTGTGACTTTTTTTAAAGAATAAATTTTTTCACCTTACTCTACGTGACGTGTTATTACGATATTAACGTTTTGTGACAATATCGTCAAAGTTGTTTTATATTTTATTTTACCAAGAGCAATACAGTATAACATTCATACAATGTGTTTACATATACAAGAAGATATAAAACTATTGGTTGGTAAAGGGGCCAGATAATAGCACATGTGCTAGTCTAGCCTAACCCTTTAAAGTTTTAAACAGCTAAATAAAGTATTTTGGTACAAATCATTTTAGAAAACGTAAACAAATAATAACAATTTTCTATTATAATCGATACTTTAAAAATAATAATACTTAATAATGTCTTACAATATACAAACTGATAATGTAAAATATAACTTTTGTACATATGCAGACTATATAATTTGATATTTAATTAATGATTTGTTCAAAAAATGGCAAGTAAGACAATTCCGAAACCTATTTCTAGACCTTGTCAATCTGACAATAGGTAATCTATTCCAAAATTCACTGCCCACAAAAGACAATGAAAATAGACCTCGTGTCGTTCTAAAACAAACGCATACAAAAGTATAATGTACTAAAAATCTCGGAAAATTATGTCATTTCAGCAACATTTGTTAATCACCGGTATCGAATTAGAAATAAACCACGTTTAAATTTCATTTGGGGGCAGGCCCCCAAGCACCCAAGCCCCCGTCAGTACGCAAGCGCTCCCCCCGATCTACACCTTAATTGTTGGCGGGAAAAATCGCAACTGATCTCCCCTACCTTTCTTCTTTCTCTTTTTTTCTTTTCTTTCCCTTCCCTTCTTTCTCTCTCTTTTAGGTGTGCTGGGGAAGGGAGGCAGGGCCGATTCACACGTTTTTGGCGGGATTAATCGCAACTGATCTCCCCTTCTTATCACCCTTTTCTTTTCTTCTTACTCTTTTTTTGTTCCATTTTAGCTCTCTTTTCTTGGCGGGGCGGGGGAAGAGGCAAGGTTTTTTGGCCCTCGATTCACAACTTGTTGGCGAGAAAATTGCAACTGCTATCCCCCTTCTTTTCCTTTCTTCCTCTTTTTTTCTTTCTCTTTATCTCCTCTTTTCCTTTTTCTTTCCCTTTCCTTCCTTCTCTCTTATTTTGTTGATGAGGGGGGGGGAGCAACAGCCCGGGAGGCAAGGCCCTTTCGCGCCCCATCTCCTTCTTATTTACACCTTTTCTTTTCTTCTTCCTCTTCTTTCTTTCCCTTTCTCTCCTCTTTCCCTTCTTTTCCTTCTCTCTCTCTCTTTTTTTTTTGCTGGGAGGGGACAAGGCCCCTGCCCCCTGGATCCGCGCCTGCTTCCACCTGTAGGCCTATCATTCCTTGCACACTTCTGTAATAGCATGTACGTACCGTACACACATTCACATCACATTCAAAAAAGAAATAAAAGAAAACAACAATTGCACGGCTCAAACATGAAACATTGAATGATCTAAATACACGCTATATACTGCTACAGTATAGCTAGAGTGCTGCAGTTACCGCATAGGTTAAATTGCATTGTGTGAGCGCCGTGACTGGCCTGACACCGCGGGAGTTGCCCGTGCGGAGGCATGTGATATTACCTAAGCTCGCTGAAATTTTCTTCTCTTCAGTTATATGGTCTCGAGAATTACAATCTATTTGCGTTATTATTGTTGTGATTTCAATGTAGTTTTCATGAAAAGACCAATAAAGCAGAAGCTTGGACTATGAGGCTGTTCACACCGGCAGAGATAGCGCGGTCTAGCGCGCGCTAGACCGCGCTATCTCTGCGGTGTGGAAGGTACAACGTCGTTTCGATCCCCCCAACAGCGAGCCACGGCGAGCCAAAACGGCGTGCCACTGGACCACCTCTTGGGGGTGGTCCACGAGAGATAGCGCGGTCTAGCGCTCGCTAGACCGCGCTATCTCTGCCGATGTGAACCCGAGCTACGATAGCACGCCGGAAGTCATCGTTCTACACGCGGGGAATTTTATACTCATTCTATTAAAGTCCCTCTTGTGTGAACATATGCATCAACTCAACTACGGGTTCGTAATAGCGCGCGAAATCTTTGACCGCTCTGACCTCATGACGTCACGCGTCATGGCAACAGGACCTCTCAAAAAAGGGGGTGCTACGATAGACCGCGCTATCTCACGGACCGAAACGACGTTGTACCTTCCACACCGCAGAGATAGCGCGGTCTAGCGCGCGCTAGACCGCGCTATCTCTGCCGGTGTGAACAGCCTCTGTGTGTGTACGTGTGTGGGCGTAGAACCACGTATTACGTTGACGTCAGTTTGGCTGCTCCGTATATATAGCAAGATGCCTCACACGGGATAGGCCCAACCCATCGCATCATGCATGTGCTACGCTACATGACGTGAGTGGAGTGTCTCTTGATAAAGTATCTCTTTGATTAGACTGCATATAGCAAGATGCCTAACACGGGATAGGCCCGACCCTTTGCGACGTGTATCTGCTACAACACATCATGGACTGGACTGTCTCTTGATAGTGTGATCTCTTTGATTAGACGTGCAGAGGGCGGGTGCACGCCTCGCCGACTCACTCGCGGGTTCGTCGCCTCCTTGCACGGACGACGCCGGCCGTGCTCTCGTCCGCCCGTCCTCCCCGGGACCCCGAAACCACCTTTTAACGACATGGACGGCGACCACGGGGTCGACGTGGCACGCGACATGCCCGATCCCATCCATTTGGAATTGCGTCGCCGTTCCCGCGCGACGGCCGAGGCGGGCAGGGTCGAGGAAAGACGGGTTTGATGTCAAAAAATTCACATTGGCAGACCGTTACGTACCCCCCGCGGCGATTTTGCGTATCTATATATTAATACGCAAAATCGCCGCGGGGGGTGCGTAACGGCCTACGGGAAGGGTTATTTTTTCCACCACCACCCCTGGGCGCCAGGGGAGGGGGCCCATCTTCTATTTTTTTCAAAAAAAGGGTGTTTTTACCTGTTTTTTGGGGCTAGGGGAGGGGGCCCCCTCCCTGGATCCGCCACTGCGTACATGCTATTACAGAAGTGTGCAAGGAATGATAGGCCTACAGGTGGAAGCAGGCGCGGATCCAGGGGGCAGGGGCCTTGGTCCCCCTCCCAGCAAAGAAAAAAAAAGAGAGAAGGAAAAGAGGGAAAGAGGAGAGAAAGGGAAAGAAAGAAGAGGAAGAAGAAAAGAAAAGAAAAGGTGTAAATAAGAAGGAGATGGGGGGGGGGCGCGAAAGGGCCTTGCCTCCCGGGCTGTTGCCTCCCCCCCCCCTCATCAACAAAATAAGAGAGAAGGAAGGAAAGGGAAAGAAAAAGGAAAAGAGGAGATAAAGAGAAAGAAAAAAAGAGGAAGAAAGGAAAAGAAGGGGGATATCAGTTACAATTTTCTCGCCAACAAGTTGGCCAAAAAAACCTTGCCTCCCCCGCCCCCGCCAACAAAGAGAGCTAAAATGGAACAAAAAAAGAGTAAGAAGAAAAGAAAAGGGTGAAAAGAAGGGGAGATCATGCAGTTGTGAATCGGCCCTTGCCTCCCTTCCCCCAGCACACCTAAAAGAGAGAGAAAGAAGGGAAGGGAAAGAAAAAAAAAGAGAAAGAAGAAAGGTAGGGAGATCAGTTGAGATTTTCCCGCCAACAAGGTGTAGATCGGGGGCGCTTGCGTACTGACGGGGCTTGGGTGCTTGGGGCCTGCCCCCAAATGAAATTTAAACGTGGTTTATTTCTAATTCGATACCGGTGATTTACAAATGTTGCTGAAATGACATAATTTTCCGAGATTTTTAGTACATTATACTTTTGTATGCGTTTGTTGGAAAATGACAAATTCCCAAATTTACAGTCGGGCAAAAAATATACTTATTTAGAGGCCTACATGTCAGGGTCCGCGGAACGGCAGGCCTCGGGGGGCTCGAGCTCCACCCCCTTCCCACTTTTTGTGGAAAAAGTATATTAAAGAGAAATAGAAAGAAAGAGAGAAAGAAAGAAAAAATTGTGACCTGCCAGTGTCACAAAATAATGAGGTATCAAAATATGCTCATCTGACCGTGATTAAATGCCTAAAACCCTGAGCTTCTGGGCTCCGCCCCTGGACCCCACGCCAATGAGTGACCTGCCAGTGCCACAAATAAGGTATCAAATTATACTCATCTGACCGTAATTAAATGCCTAAAAACCCTGAACTTCCGGTGGCTCTGCCCCCTGGACCCACTCAATGGCCCTAAGGCGGACCCCTGGATGCTTATCTGACGGTAATTTAATGCCTAAAACCCTGAGCTTCTGGGGCTCCGCCCTTGACCCCCCGAATCACTAACGTTGAGCGGGGCTTGCATGTAAGAGTGGGGTGATGCGGATGTTTTGTCTGCCCCGGCCTCCCCCAAAAAAAAAAAAAACCGTTTTTGCTCATTACGTACCAATATTTGGCTCGCATAACTTCAAATTTGGGCCCCCCCCCTAAGAAATCCTGGATCCGCGCCTGGGTGGAAGGGATATAAAACAAATATACAATGACTCATTCTCGGAACAAGCTAAAACTATTCGCACTCAGGAACATCAATAGTACTGTTCTTCCTCGGGCCGCGATGGCCCTCGGGAGAATATAATACGATTTGATGTTCCTTCGATGCGAATAGTTTTAGCTAGATCCTCGAGTGTCATTTTATATTTGTATATTTGTATATTATTTTCAGTGCATGCATGACAACAATATTCGTATAGATAACGAGAGTGAGGATCCGGAAAGGGATAGTGAAAAAGTAGGAACGAATTTAAGTGACGACAATAATCGTAATTAACGAAAGTAAAAGAAAGTATTAGTCTAAAATATATGCATGAATTTTAATTACAACTTATTGATTTCACTGTTTTCTTCCAATTTTCAAGTTTTATTACATGATACATATTTATAAAAAAACCAATTCAAAATGATACATGGGACAGCAAACAAAAGGTTGATATTCTAACGAGTACAATATTAATTAAAAGAAGAAGAAAAATTATAAAATGATAAAAAGAAATTATCTTTAAAAAATATTATTAAAAAAAAAAAAAATCAAAAAAATATAATAATATTGATAATAATAATCGTTAGCACATTTCTATTTTCAACCCCCACCCTCCCTAGAATCCCGTGGATTTTCCACGGGTCCTGCTAGTTAATATATAGATACGCTGCTCAACCAAGGTAGAACTGTACAAAGTCCTGGTGTTGTCTATACTGTTATATGGTGCAGAAACATGGACATTAAAGAAGGTCGATGAAAATAGACTTCACACTTTTGAGATGGCATGCCTCAGGAGAATCATGGGTGTGACCAGATTTGACAGACTAAGAAACACACACATACGAACACAACTTAACATGGAAGAAACCATCATCGACAGGGTTGCCACAGAAAGATTGAGATACTTTGGACATATCAACAGAATGAACCCAAAAAGATACCCCCACATCATTCTCAATGGAAATGTACATGGCAAACGCCCAAGGGGAAGACCAGCTAAGAGATGGACAGACTGCATCAAGGCGGACTGCAACAACAGACAACTTGACTCCCTGACTAAGCCACTAGGCTAACACAACATAGGAAGGTGTGGCAAGCCGTTGTGAAACAGAAGCCATCATACACCCCAGTGATGGTGTGGACGGCTTAAGTCAAAGTAAGTCAAGTAAGTCAAAAATCAATAACACATGATTCCTCAATTCAGAATTTTGAAATACTACGCTGATAATATTTAAGACAGTGTATCATTTATTATTTGACGATCTTCATTCCAGGTTGAGAACAGTCTAGATATAGGTTTTACATTCCTTGGCTTCTTATTGTTCTTCTTTTTCTCTTTTCTCTTCTTCTTCGATCTTTAAGTATCATCACTCCTCTTCTTCTTTTTCTTCTTCTTCCTTTTTACCCTTTTTTGTTGGTTCTTCTCTTTCCCGGAAAGGAGTGGGGAAGAGGGGCGCCGAAATTAGGTCTGGTAATTTCAATGGCATACGGGGAAATCTTTTAAAATGTCCTCACTTCTGTAAATTCGGAGAGGTTTTTTCACTGTCACAGCAGAGTGCATCAAAATGTTTTAAAAACTCAATTTTATGAAATGTTCGATCACTTTGATCCCTCGTATGTGAGTATTGTTAGCAAACTTTTCGTGAATCCAGGAGAGGGTGGATGCGTTTACTTATTGGCACATCTTCCCGAACTTTCACTGGTGTAATTTTCTCTCATTTTACGCTTTTGGTTTGGCATAGAGGATTTCCCCTTTCGCTCGATGATACCTCATATTATCAATTTACTATGGCGAATTATTGATTTGTAAAATGTTTTGTTTGAATAAAATTCAATAAAATAGCCTTTGGAGGGCTAAATCGTAAAAAAAAATCTTTAAAATGAATATGAATATCAACCTGGTGACCGTTGGACAAAGAAAAGATAAAAATTGACTGATGAAGTTCACTATAACAGTCTCATGTGGATGTATATTATATGGAAAGAGCATCGCTTTTGTCATGTCCCAGGCATCTATTACAACTATCCTAGGGTCTGTTCCAAACACCTCTCTCATAGTCTGGTCTATTTTCCACATCCACCAATCACTATTAGCGGCGATGTGAAGAACTATACCGAAGTGCCTCGCGGTCAGAGATTTTATAATGACCACAGCGTTCGGAACCTCTCGAAAAGCCGGTCTACTGCGCCCTTTACGGAGCGCAGACGGGCTTCGTAAAACTCTAACTTGTGGTACGTCAAATGCGCGCCGACCGTTAAGAGCAGTACGAACCTTTTTTGTTCTGAATTCTGAATTGCATCAATACGCGTTGTGGCATCCATGATGTTTGATTGATTAAACCAGTTAGATCCGCCTATTGGGAATACGTGAAAGTTGTAGCGGATTTCGATTCGTTGATGAACTATAGAGGTCCGCTCCGGTTCCCGGATTCGTGCAAGAATCCGGATCGCTCGCTCGTAATTTGATCCATATGAAAAAACTTTTAGCCCTTAACGCGCATAAAAGAATACCAGCACTAAACAACCGTTTTCACGAAGAGAGACCGCTCGAGTGCACTCTTGCGTGAAAGTACACTGATCGGAATAGTCTATTGCGGCAAAGCGGGGGTGCGAGCGCTTGCTCTCGTTTACTACTTACTAACACTAACAAACTAGAATTAGAAATGAAACTCACCTAGTTAGAAAAATGCAACATTACGGTAGACTACACACGCAGAGGCATGCCATCACACCGTAGACGAAATCAAACTCCTTCCCTAGTCGGAGTGCAATAGCCCATTCGGGTACACGTGTCGAGATACAACACAATCATGGCGGTCTCTGAGAGTTTGAGCGCAACGCGTCCGGACGCACTCGTGAAGCGTAGCTAGCGCTACACTCCCAGCCACCTTGATTTATTATGAAAAGATACTTTTTATTGGTTGAAAAGTCGCTACCGTTTCCTCTCCACGAATGAAAACAATCGTTATATCAACGTAAAAGTGTGACGTCAAGGTTTCTGAATCCGTCCGAAAAATTTGTATACGCCATTTGTGTGAGATTTGCCGACTGGCTGACTGTGCGAAATCCGACGAAAAAGGGGAAAGACAGTGCAATCTCCATAGGAAGGCTGAAAAAATCAAACCTTTTAGGGGAAAATGTCTACGGTTACCCCCTGAAAGAATAATCAAAACATTTAGTATCATTTTTAAGACGACATTTCAAAATATAAACAACCGTCCGAAGATTTTGTTAACAAATTTCCATTTTCCCGTAATACCAGCAATTCTATCAAAACATGGTGTTTTGGGTGTACGTTCCCCGTGCTTAACAGGATAAGCGACGAGGCGCAGAGCAGATGCGCCCAAGTTTGTCCATATGTATAACATCTCTTTTAGCGACGTGTAGATCTGACGTGCTGCCGAATCTCCGCTAATCTGAAGATCCATGTTCGCTAGACAGGATGACAAAATACCGGGAAGCCAGTGTCTCCGGATCCGACATTGAAGCGAATACCAGGTATCCTGATAGAAGTATCCGGAAGGGTGCGGTTGACCGATATGCTGACCGGGTTGACAGGGTGGTAGAGTGAGGTTCTGCCACGGATACTCGAAGGATTTGGGATGTACACGCCCGCTGAAATACAACGATATCGAACATCTTAATTATTCTAAGGATTAAATAGCTAAATCTATTCCTGTGAATGAAATACAAGGCAATATGGATATACCAAGGGGGCAAAACCCCAATTTGGGGGTTTTGAGACATGGCGTATTGTAAGGTGTAAAAGGTTGTTGGGTATTAACGTGTTCAGGGGAGCTCCCTGCACAATTTATAGGTGGACTACATTTGCAATATGCTGCTGGAAAAAATGGCCGCCATGTATAATTACTGTTGTGCTATTCTGGGGATTACTTTTAATATTTTTAACCTAATTTTACCATTTGTAAGATGTGATGTGAAAGACAATTAAATTTCCTACAAGATGATACCTCATTCAAAAGGGTTCGGGTTGATTTTGAGCCAAAAATGTGAGTTTTTAACAATTTTTTTTTTTAAATATGAATTGCGCCAAAATACATATTTCTCCATATTTAATCGATTATTATCCTAACTGGGTTAAAACTTGCTGACAAACTGGTCAGCATCATGGTTGATATAATATCCAAATTTCAAGTATATTACTTTTTTAACTAGAAAGTTATATAGTGCTCTAAAGTTGACACTTTGTTATTACCCAAAATGGCAAACTTGGTTTGTATAATCTGTTAGCTTGTTTATTGTTTTTATATCAATGTGGGAGATGAAATCAGAATAAATGTTTCCTTAAAATCGTTTTGTTAATGCCCTCATATTTGCATGTGACAATAAATAGCTGAATGTCTGAACCAGAGGCGTACAAGGTGGGGTAGAGGGGTGGGGGTTTGGGGCTGCATTCCCACTCTCCCACCCCGTAGGATTTGTAACGTCCCGACAATAAAAATTATAGTAATAATAAATGATTAGTGCTCTAAAGTTGACACTTTGTTATGACCCAAAATGGCAAACTTGGTTTGTATAATCTGTTAGCTTGTTTATTGTTTTTATATCAATGTGGGAGATGAAATCAGAATAAATGTTTCCTTAAAATCGTTTTGTTAATGCCCTCATATTTGCATGTGACAATAAATAGCTGAATGTCTGAACCAGAGGCGTACAAGGTGGGGTAGAGGGGTGGGGTTTGGGGCTGCATTCCCACTCTCCTACCCCGTAGGATTTGTAACGTCCCGACAATAAAAATTATAGTAATAATAAATGATTAGTGCTCTAAAGTTGACACTTTGTTATGACCCAAAATGGCAAACTTGGTTTGTATAATCTGTTAGCTTGTTTATTGTTTTTATATCAATGTGGGAGATGAAATCAGAATAAATTTTACCTTAAAATCGTTTTGTTAATGCCCTCATATTTGCATGTGACAATAAATAGCTGAATGTCTGAACCAGAGGCGTACAAGGTGGGGTAGAGGGGTGGGGGTTTGGGGCTGCATTCCCACTCTCCTACCCCGTAGGATTTGTAACGTCCCGACAATAAAAATTATAGTAATAATAAATGATTAGCCCGCCTCCCCCCACAACAATAACAACAACAAAAAACACGAACAAACAAATAATCAAACAAACAAGTCACCTCCATCTTTAGAATAAAATACTTATTTAGGCTAATGCATCTCATCCTCAATTATCTCATCTAGATAGGTGACAGCAAAACATTGTCCCTGGTATAAGTGTAAGTATAAGTATAAGTGGAGTGACAGCATTTCCAAGACCTTTGGCAAGCATTTTAGATTCGATTTGAGTGAGCTTGTGCTTGGAGATGTTCACAGCCCGTTTCTTTAATTAAGAAAAATATCCCTAGTAGGAAATAATTACTTGATTGCTTTTGTGAATGTAGCACAGTTTTTTTCATACGGCGTAATATCCATTCTATACCTGAATATGAACACAAAATATGATAGGCCTTAGCAACAGTGAGGGCTCTTTTTTAAATGATAATTGATTGGTCTCACTATTCACTAGACCAATTAATGAAATCGAGCATCAGTTTACCGATGCATACAGCCGACAATTTTAAATATTATGGTTGATGTTGCTTTTTTATTATGTTCTTTGTTTGTTTGTTCTTTCCCACTCAGATAGCTCGAGCGCGTTGATTAATTCATTAATATTTCATAGGATCTCGTCTACCCTTTTCATCGAGGCAATTGAAAAATGAATTAAACAAAATTATTCATGTGAGATGAAAGCCTCATTGGCTTTTGAAACGTATAGTGTTATTCAAAGAGGTAAATTATAGTACGGAACCTTAGCAGAAAGATGAGATAGAACCGGACAGAAAAGGCGAAAGTAAGAGAGAGAAAAGGGGAGATGGGAAAGACAGAAAGAGAGAGAAAGAGAGAGAGATAGAGAGAGAGAGAGAGAAGAGAAAGTTAGAGAAAAAAGAGACAGAGAGACAGAGAAAACAGAGAGTAAGAGAGAGAAAGAGAGAGAGAGTGATAGAGAGAGAGAGAAAGAGAGACAGAGAAAGAGAGAGAGAGAAAGAGAGAGAGAGGAGAGAGAGAGGGAGAAAGGGGTAGATTTTTTTGCAGTGTAGTGTTATTCAAAGAGGTAAATTATAGTACGAAACCTTAGCAGAAAGATGAGATAGAACCGGACAGAAAAGGTGAAAGTAATCAGAGAGAGAAAAGGGGAGATGGGAAAGACAGAAAGAGAGAGAAAGAGAGAAAGAGAGAGAGAGAGAGAAGAGAAAGTTAGAGAAAAAAGAGAGAGAGAGACAGAGAAAACAGAGAGTAAGAGAGAGAAAGAAAGAGAGAGAGAAAGAGAGAGAGAAAGAGAGAGAGAGATAATGGAGAGAGAGGGAGAAAGGGGGTAGATTTTTTTCATTTAAAAACAGCAACGATGCCTCCGCCGATCTTTTTTTTTCGGGGGGGGGGAGAGCTTATTTCGGGCCAAATAAATCAATCATCTTTTGTGATTGCTACAGTATCTAATCATTTCATCAAATTATTCTTAACACCACTCTATCGGATGAGACTTTTAATAGTTTTACTATTCCCTTGTATTTGTTCATACATTGTCAGTGTACACTTCTACAAAATTGCATACATGTTGTAGAAGTGTACATTTAACTTCCCGTCGTATTTTTGTACACGGACAAACGAGAGAGTAGTCCGTGACTACGTCACAATCCACTGGAAAAATTGCCAATTAAACTTATTACAAGGGTTGGATTGGCCTTCAATATACCTTACATAAATTACAAAGGAGGAGTATAGGACTGATAGATGCAGAGGTGGAGAAGACAGTATCAATTTATTTTTAAATGAATTGTCATAAAAAAAGTTATAGACCAGCCCTTAAATCTTGGAATGATAGAGATGGCAATTAATCACCTGTGTTATAATGCTTAGTGTCCGTGAAAATATATCGTCACTATCAATTATACTTGCCCAAAGTCACTCTCTTTTTCAAAAGATATTTTAGAAATTGATGTATGGTGAAACAAAGAAGGGTGAGACAGAGAAAGGGATGGCATTTTTTCGAATGTACAGTGAAAAACGCATTTTTCAAATGCTATTATCATTTTATCTTTATTTTTATTTGTTATTATCACCATTTTTATCTACTGAGAAAGGTCGTTTATATTTGAAACGAATTTTACGTACAATGAGAGATGGGATCTTATCGTGCAAATTTGTTTGAAAGATTGTGCCAGAGCTGAAATAGTGTTAAAATATGAAAATGTATATTTAGTTTAAACAGATCTTCATGGACATTAATATATATAAACAGGTATTTTATAATCGCAATTAGTATAATCAGATCTCAACAAGGTCTTATCTGATCCTAGGATCGGTCAATAAGTTCATGTCTTAGTGCAAAATACTTCTCATTCGGGAGCGCCGTGGTATAGTGTTGAAGGCTCATGACTTTCATACGAGTTCCTGGGTTCATGGAGTTCGATCCTTGCTCCTTGCGTATATCTTTGAGCAAGGTATTTTACCCGCATTGTTCCCTCTCAACCAACTGGTTTCAATTGGGTAACTATCAATGCTGGGGTTATAATAATTGCGGGGCCCTCTTTGTTGGCTTCCTGGGTACAAAATTTACAAAATTTACTATTAAATATATTATCATTAATATTATTCATTTATGTTGCTCATTAGAATGTTTCAGGGATTTTTTTGGCATTGTATTGTGTATGCTTGTCAAGGAATCCTCCATGATATCGTACATATCTGTTATTATAAAGTAAATGACTTCGTTATACATGGAATCCCAGGGAAGAATAAACAACAAATTTTAACCAAGTACTGGCTTCATCACTTTGTCAAAAGAACCACTAATGAAATGCATCATTCACCGAACCGCGATGTGCATAGCAGTTACAGTGTGTTTCCATGCCAACCATACCATGGTAATGATGATGCTATCCGATCTGAGAATAGTCCTCCCACCCCTCTCGTTGATCGGAATGATGCGTGATCATTGATACCGCAGTAGCAAGTCTGAGGAGGTTTCTTCTGACACCACACCGAAGAGAGAGTGTTAACCCTTCCTCAATATCGTAAAATGTTATTAGCATCTTGATTAATAATTTGAAATTCACTCATACTTATATTGGAAAGTACAACATTAATTTGCCTTCTGCAAACTTTCGACGAGTGGTTCTGCGTTAAGGACAAAATTAAGCTGCCAAGTTATGCTCTGACTTCCAAGGGGTTCGATCCATTTGTGATGGAATGTGATATCATCTGTATTGAAATATTAGGAGTCTAAAACTAATTGGTTTGGAGGAACTGACATAATTCATCAAGCTACTCCTGCTGTACACTTACATTTCTCGGATAAACAAGACGAAAATAGGCTTAGAGACATTCTAGTTGCATTTTCTATACAACTGCAAGATTTGGAGGACAACACGAGAGTCATGGAGACCAAGAGGAAGCTTGCAGCTTCTCAGGTATGGGGGATGTTTACCCTTTACTTAATCGATGCGGATGGACTGCGGTGGTGTTGGTGATGGTGGTAGTGATGATGGTGGTGGTGGTGGTGTTGTTAGTGGTGGTAGTAGGGGTAGTGATGGTGTCGTTGGTGATGGTGGTAGTGGTGGTGTTGTGATGGTGGTAGTGATGATTGTGGTGATGGTGGTGGTGGTGGTCTTATTAGTGATGTTGGTGCATGCTTATGGTGTTAGTGGTGATTGTGGTGTTGTTGGTGGTGGTGGTGTTGGTGCTGTTATCACCATTTTTATCTACTGAGAAAGGTCGTTTATATTTGAAACGAATTTTACGTACAATGAGAGATGGGATCTTATCGTGCAAATTTGTTTGAAAGATTGTGCCAGAGCTGAAATAGTGTTAAAATATGGAAATGTATATGTAGTTTAAACAGATCTTCATGGACATTAATATATATAAACAGGTATTTTATAATCGCAATTAGTATAATCAGATCTCACCAAGGTCTTATCTGATCCTAGGATCGGTCAATAAGTTCATGTCTTAGTGCAAAATACTTCTCATTCGGGAGCGCCGTGGTATAGTGTTGAAGGCTCATGACTTTCATACGAGTTCCTGGGTTCATGGAGTTCGATCCTTGCTCCTTGCGTATATCTTTGAGCAAGGTATTTTACCCGCATTGTTCCCTCTCAACCAACTGGTTTCAATTGGGTAACTATCAATGCTGGGGTTATAATAATTGCGGGCCCTCTTTGGTGGCTTCCTGGGTACAAAATTTACAAAATTTACTATTAAATATATTATCATTAATATTATTCATTTATGTTGCTCATTAGAATGTTTCAGGGATTTTTTTGGCATTGTATTGTGTATGCTTGTCAAGGAATCCTCCATGATATCGTACATATCTGTTATTATAAAGTAAATGACTTCGTTATACATGGAATCCCAGGGAAGAATAAACAACAAATTTTAACCAAGTACTGGCTTCATCACTTTGTCAAAAGAACCACTAATGAAATGCATCATTCACCGAACCGCGATGTGCATAGCAGTTACAGTGTGTTTCCATGCCAACCATACCATGGTAATGATGATGCTATCCGATCTGAGAATAGTCCTCCCTCCCTCTCGTTGATCGGAATGATGCGTGATCATTGATACCGCAGTAGCAAGTCTGAGGAGGTTTCTTCTGACACCACACCGAAGAGAGAGTGTTAACCCTTCCTCAATATCGTAAAATGTTATTAGCATCTTGATTAATAATTTGAAATTCACTCATACTTATATTGGAATGTACAACATTAATTTGCCTTCTGCAAACTTTCGACGAGTGGTTCTGCGTTAAGGACAAAATTAAGCTGCCAAGTTATGCTCTGACTTCCAAGGGTTCGATCCATTTGTGATGGAATGTGATATCATCTGTATTGAAATATTAGGAGTCTAAAACTAATTGGTTTGGAGGAACTGACATAATTCATCAAGCTACTCCTGCTGTACACTTACATTTCTCGGATAAACAAGACGAAAATAGGCTTAGAGACATTCTAGTTGCATTTTCTATACAACTGCAAGATTTGGAGGACAACACGAGAGTCATGGAGACCAAGAGGAAGCTTGCAGCTTCTCAGGTATGGGGGATGTTTACCCTTTACTTAATCGATGCGGATGGACTGCGGTGGTGTTGGTGATGGTGGTAGTGATGATGGTGGTGGTGGTGGTGTTGTTAGTGGTGGTAGTAGGGGTAGTGATGGTGTCGTTGGTGATGGTGGTAGTGGTGGTGTTGTGATGGTGGTAGTGATGATTGTGGTGATGGTGGTGGTGGTGGTCTTATTAGTGATGTTGGTGCATGCTTATGGTGTTAGTGGTGATTGTGGTGTTGTTGGTGGTGGTGGTGTTGGTGCTGTTATCACCATTTTTATCTACTGAGAAAGGTCGTTTATATTTGAAACGAATTTTACGTACAATGAGAGATGGGATCTTATCGTGCAAATTTGTTTGAAAGATTGTGCCAGAGCTGAAATAGTGTTAAAATATGGAAATGTATATGTAGTTTAAACAGATCTTCATGGACATTAATATATATAAACAGGTATTTTATAATCGCAATTAGTATAATCAGATCTCACCAAGGTCTTATCTGATCCTAGGATCGGTCAATAAGTTCATGTCTTAGTGCAACATACTTCTCATTCGGGAGCGCCGTGGTATAGTGTTGAAGGCTCATGACTTTCATACGAGTTCCTGGGTTCATGGAGTTCGATCCTTGCTCCTTGCGTATATCTTTGAGCAAGGTATTTTACCCGCATTGTTCCCTCTCAACCAACTGGTTTCAATTGGGTAACTATCAATGCTGGGGTTATAATAATTGCGGGGCCCTCTTTGGTGGCTTCCCTGGGTACAAAATTTACAAAATTTACTAATATATTATCATTAATATTATTCATTTATGTTGCTCATTAGAATGTTTCAGGGATTTTTTTTGGCATTGTATTGTGTATGCTTGTCAAGGAATCCTCCATGATATCGTACATATCTGTTATTATAAAGTAAATGACTTCGTTATACATGGAATCCCAGGGAAGAATAAACAACAAATTTTAACCAAGTACTGGCTTCATCACTTTGTCAAAAGAACCACTAATGAAATGCATCATTCACCGAACCGCGATGTGCATAGCAGTTACAGTGTGTTTCCATGCCAACCATACCATGGTAATGATGATGCTATCCGATCTGAGAATAGTCCTCCCTCCCCTCTCGTTGATCGGAATGATGCGTGATCATTGATACCGCAGTAGCAAGTCTGAGGAGGTTTCTTCTGACACCACACCGAAGAGAGAGTGTTAACCCTTCCTCAATATCGTAAAATGTTATTAGCATCTTGATTGATAATTTGAAATTCACTCATACTTATATTGGAATGTACAACATTAATTTGCCTTCTGCAAACTTTCGACGAGTGGTTCTGCGTTAAGGACAAAATTAAGCTGCCAAGTTATGCTCTGACTTCCAAGGGTTCGATCCATTTGTGATGGAATGTGATATCATCTGTATTGAAATATTAGGAGTCTAAAACTAATTGGTTTGGAGGAACTGACATAATTCATCAAGCTACTCCTGCTGTACACTTACATTTCTCGGATAAACAAGACGAACATAGGCTTAGAGACATTCTAGTTGCATTTCCTATACAACTGCAAGATTTGGAGGACAACACGAGAGTCATGGAGACCAAGAGGAAGCTTGCAGCTTCTCAGGTATGGGGGATGTTTACCCTTTACTTAATCGATGCGGATGGACTGCGGTGGTGTTGGTGATGGTGGTAGTGATGATGGTGGTGGTGGTGGTGTTGTTAGTGGTGGTAGTAGGGGTAGTGATGGTGTCGTTGGTGATGGTGGTAGTGGTGGTGTTGTGATGGTGGTAGTGATGATTGTGGTGATGGTGGTGGTGGTGGTCTTATTAGTGATGTTGGTGCATGCTTATGGTGTTAGTGGTGATTGTGGTGTTGTTGGTGGTGGTGGTGTTGGTGCTGTTATCACCATTTTTATCTACTGAGAAAGGTCGTTTATATTTGAAACGAATTTTACGTACAATGAGAGATGGGATCTTATCGTGCAAATTTGTTTGAAAGATTGTGCCAGAGCTGAAATAGTGTTAAAATATGGAAATGTATATGTAGTTTAAACAGATCTTCATGGACATTAATATATATAAACAGGTATTTTATAATCGCAATTAGTATAATCAGATCTCACCAAGGTCTTATCTGATCCTAGGATCGGTCAATAAGTTCATGTCTTAGTGCAAAATACTTCTCATTCGGGAGCGCCGTGGTATAGTGTTGAAGGCTCATGACTTTCATACGAGTTCCTGGGTTCATGGAGTTCGATCCTTGCTCCTTGCGTATATCTTTGAGCAAGGTATTTTACCCGCATTGTTCCCTCTCAACCAACTGGTTTCAATTGGGTAACTATCAATGCTGGGGTTATAATAATTGCAGGGCCCTCTTTGGTGGCTTCCCTGGGTACAAAATTTACAAAATTTACTATTAAATATATTATCATTAATATTATTCATTTATGTTGCTCATTAGAATGTTTCAGGGATTTTTTTGGCATTGTATTGTGTATGCTTGTCAAGGAATCCTCCATGATAGCGTACATATCTGTTATTATAAAGTAAATGACTTCGTTATACATGGAATACCAGGGAAGAATAAACAACAAATTTTAACCAAGTACTGGCTTCATCACTTTGTCAAAAGAACCACTAATGAAATGCATCATTCACCGAACCGCGATGTGCATATATAGCAGTTACAGTGTGTTTCCATGCCAACCATACCATGGTAATGATGATGCTATCCGATCTGAGAATAGTCCTCCCTCCCTCTCGTTGATCGGAATGATGCGTGATCATTGATACCGCAGTAGCAAGTCTGAGGAGGTTTCTTCTGACACCACACCGAAGAGAGAGTGTTAACCCTTCCTCAATATCGTAAAATGTTATTAGCATCTTGATTGATAATTTGAAATTCACTCATACTTATATTGGAATGTACAACATTAATTTGCCTTCTGCAAACTTTCGACGAGTGGTTCTGCGTTAAGGACAAAATTAAGCTGCCAAGTTATGCTCTGACTTCCAAGGGGTTCGATCCATTTGTGATGGAATGTGATATCATCTGTATTGAAATATTAGGAGTCTAAAACTAATTGGTTTGGAGGAACTGACATAATTCATCAAGCTACTCCTGCTGTACACTTACATTTCTCGGATAAACAAGACGAACATAGGCTTAGAGACATTCTAGTTGCATTTCCTATACAACTGCAAGATTTGGAGGACAACACGAGAGTCATGGAGACCAAGAGGAAGCTTGCAGCTTCTCAGGTATGGGGGATGTTTACCCTTTACTTAATCGATGCGGATGGACTGCGGTGGTGTTGGTGATGGTGGTAGTGATGATGGTGGTGGTGGTGGTGTTGTTAGTGGTGGTAGTAGGGGTAGTGATGGTGTCGTTGGTGATGGTGGTAGTGGTGGTGTTGTGATGGTGGTAGTGATGATTGTGTTGATGGTAGTGGTGGTGTTATTAGTGATGTTGGTGCATGCTTATGGTGTTAGTGGTGATGGTGGTGTTGTTGGTGGTGGTGGTGTTGGTGCTGTTATCACCATTTTTATCTACTGAGAAAGGTCGTTTATATTTGAAACGAATTTTACGTACAATGAGAGATGGGATCTTATCGTGCAAATTTGTTTGAAAGATTGTGCCAGAGCTGAAATAGTGTTAAAATATGGAAATGTATATGTAGTTTAAACAGATCTTCATGGACATTAATATATATAAACAGGTATTTTATAATCGCAATTAGTATAATCAGATCTCACCAAGGTCTTATCTGATCCTAGGATCGGTCAATAAGTTCATGTCTTAGTGCAAAATACTTCTCATTCGGGAGCGCCGTGGTATAGTGTTGAAGGCTCATGACTTTCATACGAGTTCCTGGGTTCATGGAGTTCGATCCTTGCTCCTTGCGTATATCTTTGAGCAAGGTATTTTACCCGCATTGTTCCCTCTCAACCAACTGGTTTCAATTGGGTAACTATCAATGCTGGGGTTATAATAATTGCGGGGCCCTCTTTGGTGGCTTCCTGGGTACAAAATTTACAAAATTTACTATTAAATATATTATCATTAATATTATTCATTTATGTTGCTCATTAGAATGTTTCAGGGATTTTTTTGGCATTGTATTGTGTATGCTTGTCAAGGAATCCTCCATGATAGCGTACATATCTGTTATTATAAAGTAAATGACTTCGTTATACATGGAATACCAGGGAAGAATAAACAACAAATTTTAACCAAGTACTGGCTTCATCACTTTGTCAAAAGAACCACTAATGAAATGCATCATTCACCGAACCGCGATGTGCATATATAGCAGTTACAGTGTGTTTCCATGCCAACCATACCATGGTAATGATGATGCTATCCGATCTGAGAATAGTCCTCCCTCCCCTCTCGTTGATCGGAATGATGCGTGATCATTGATACCGCAGTAGCAAGTCTGAGGAGGTTTCTTCTGACACCACACCGAAGAGAGTGTTAACCCTTCCTCAATATCGTAAAATGTTATTAGCATCTTGATTGATAATTTGAAATTCACTCATACTTATATTGGAATGTACAACATTAATTTGCCTTCTGCAAACTTTCGACGAGTGGTTCTGCGTTAAGGACAAAATTAAGCTGCCAAGTTATGCTCTGACTTCCAAAGGGTTCGATCCATTTGTGATGGAATGTGATACCATCTGTATTGAAATATTAGGAGTCTAAAACTAATTGGTTTGGAGGAACTGACAAAATTTATCAAGCTACTCCTGCTGTACACTTACATTTCTCGGATAAACAAGACGAACATAGGCTTAGAGACATCCTAGTTGCATTTCCTATACAACTGCAAGATTTGGAGGACAACACGAGAGTCATGGAGACCAAGAGGAAGCTTACAGCTTCTCAGGTATGGGGGATGTTTACCCTTTACTTAATCGATGCGGATGGACTGCGGTGGTGTTGGTGATGGTGGTAGTGATGATGGTGGTGGTGGTGGTGTTGTTAGTGGTGGTAGTAGGGGTAGTGATGGTGTCGTTGGTGATGGTGGTAGTGGTGGTGTTATGATGGTGGTAGTGATGGTGGTAGTGATGATTGTGGTGATGGTGGTGGTGGTGGTGTTATTAGTGATGTTGGTGCATGCTTATGGTGTTAGTGGTGATTGTGGTGTTGTTGGTGGTGGTGGTGTTGGTGCTGTTAGTGGTAGTGGTAGTGATGGTGTTGTGAAGGTGGTAGTGATGATGGTAGTGGTGCTGCTGTTAGTGATGTTGGTGCATGCTTATGATGTTAGTGGTGATGGTGGTGTTGATTGTTTGTATTCTCTTTTCCTCAAGCGAGGTTTTTATTTCCATAATTTCAATACATATTTCGAAATATCACATTTATCTTCAAAATCATTGACATCACTTAATTTATTTAAGCAACACTGCAGAAATGCTTTCGTTAATTTTGTATATTTAAAATCAAATGAGAGCTGTTGTGCGTTCACTTTTTCATTAATTAGATAACATTTGTAATCAAATTGTGAATTTTCAATATTGTTTGTATTCTCTTTTCCTCAAGCGAGGTTTTTATTTCCATAATTTCAATACATTTTTCGAAATATCACATTTATTTTCAAAATCATTGACATCATGGAATATTTCTTACTTGAAACATATCAATGAATCTTAGTTCTGACAAAGTACAAAAAAGATCTACATAAAATTCTGGCAAATCATGTTTAGTGCATAATAGATTCATATCTGTTATATTACAATTGAACTGTAAACAAAGTGGCAAAACCCCTATGTCATCTAACTAGTATTTAAACATATTTTTCCAATAATACATTTTAGTGAACTTCTCGAAGGAGCTAAAACAAGTTATTCCCAAGCGGAGAAGTTTGTGCCGAGCCGTAGACCACACGCCTCGAGGTCACTTCCGAGAAGAGGGAGGGGGTCGCGGAAGTATTGGCGTCAGCAATAAAACCAGTAAGGTTCGCGCCATAACACCGCGTGCTCTCAGCTCGCCCCATTATTTCTAGGGTCTTCATGAGAGATGGTCAGATTTGTGAACAAACTTTTTTAATAATCTGTATTACCATTTCTTATTCATAATATATCGTTTTCCTTAATTTTGTGACGGATCAACACTTGCACTCTGCATATATAGACATCTTATCCCAACATTAAAGGGGTAAATTACTGTAGTCTGTAATCAGTTGATTTAGACAAAAATGCCGAAAACGAAAGCTCAGCAGCTAGCGGTCATCAAAGCGGGGGCGGGGAAGGAAACCGACAGCCAGCCGTCTTGGCCGGAGTGCCAGCATCGTTGTGGCTGCTAATACAGCTTTGCCGCAATCAGCGAAAGCGGCGGGTCGGAAGAAAAGACAGCCCCACCGTACTCAACACCAGCCCCGAGGACGGCCCCTTCTTCATGCAGGGACGAAGACGTTGACTGCAAGGCCAATCCCCAGCACCGTACGTGGTCGGCGCAGGAGAATTGTCCAGACGTCGGGTACGTGACAGTGGAACCAATAGTCAATCGGGTGAGTCATGGCCATTGTTTTTGCATGGTTCGGGTGGTCGGAGGCATGAAGAGAGTGGGGTTGGGTTGTTAATTGTGCTCCTCCCAGCACCATTACTGGCATTAATTTGTTGGCATTACCATTGACAGACATTTAAGATGAAATTCACATATAAAATCTGTTAATGACTGTATACGGAGAGTCGGAGAAGTCTGGTATCATCTTTGAATACGGCACTTTGTCCCTAACCATATTTGATACTGTCGTAGGAAGCTCTGATGCAGCCACATTTTACATATGGCTGCGAGGTTTGGGGTATTAAATTGTATATTTTATACTCAAAAGTTGGCTGTTCGTGCTATAACTTTCAAGCCACATCGTTCTCCTACTAAGGCACTGTCTCATGATCTCAAATTGTTTAACATTTTTGTTTATTTGCATAAATTATCTATTTGTACTTTTGTGTTTGATTTGATAAATGAACGATTGCAGATGATACAACATGAATATTCCATAGATAAAAAAACGGATCGACGATTACGTCTTCCTTTATTCAGAACAGACCAAAGAAAGTTTTCTGTTTCGTTTGTTGGAAGTAATTTGTGGAAAATGCTTGTTACTGATCTAAGGATTGAGAGATCAAAAACCTCTTTCGTAAAAAAACTTACAAAATTACTCTTAAGTGAAAACTACGAAATATAACCTTGCAATTATATAGTTGTATATATAGCAACCAGCCTACACACAAATCTTATTTATGGGATTTGGAAACCCATCATGTATTTTTCAATAAACTTGATTTTAGGCTTTAGATAACGAAGGTCAGACTCGACTAGCACATGTGCTATTTTTTACTCTATTTTGCTATCGATCACAAACTCATTGTAAATAGTCATTATTGTTTTACTCTTGAGACTAAATTTACTTACAACTATTATTTAAAAAAATATATATATATATATATATGTATATGGTATCTCGCTGTAGAACTTGTATTTTTATAATTAATGTCAGCTGTAGAACTTGTATTTTTATAATTAATGTCATGTATTAATATTATATTGACATTGTCATTGTACATTGATATATATCTTTTGCTTCAATGTTTTCAATGGTGGTGAATAAACGAATTCAATTCAATTCAATAGGGGCATAGTAAGACAGCATAGTAAGAACTTCAGCCGCTATATTTGGCGTGATAAGGATATGCAGTTCCGTTTGCGCCACGCTACTCTGCCGGAATCGTCGTGGGCAACTGTGGACACATAGTTGTGGTTGCCAGTGGCGACGGCCCAGTCATTTCGCCCCCTTTCAGACTTTTCGGGGTGACTACCATTTCGATATATTGCAAATGCCCGATATTGAGCAAATGTTTGTTTATATCATGGCACGAATATTTTAAAACAGATCAGCTGTGTGCGCGTGCGGGCTTTGCGATAACTGTCCCTGGATTAGGTATTAAAGCACATTTCTCCGCGCAGTAGACTCGCCCACGCATTTAATCGTACACGAGGACAGCAATGGGGGCTGTTTTAAAAGGGAGTGGATCGTCAGTTTCCATGTGCAGACACAATTCGCGATCACGAGACTTGGTGGAAATACAATTAATGTGTTTACACGTCTGCACACAACGAACCCGTAGGTCCATCAAGAAATACCCTTTCGTCTCTCGGAGAGTCTTCGGGTGAGGGAAAAGTGAGATAATGACTTTAACACGTGGAGGAATGGGTGAGGAATTACAAAGCATGGTATTTTGGTCACAAAACAGAATGCTAAACCTGGTGATTGACAACGCCTGTTTTAGAAAACACCTGAAAGGTTAATTCCCCTGAGAGCCGACTACTATGCGTCTAGACCCTCAACGAAATGTCCACGGTAGCGGCTAACGTAAATCGGATATTCTCCCTAGAGTATCGTATGGTTCTCACTTTAATTTTGTAAGTCTAACATAGGTGTATCGCCATGTCCTGATTCCCTAACAGTGTAGGATAGCTTCGTTGTAATATCTCTTTGGTTATTTTTATTTGTAGCTTGTATGTACATCGAGTTGTAATGATTATATGGGGTTATAATATTCAATATTATTCTCTCGTATGCAGTATTAATGTTTGGGGTATCAATATTAGAGTTACTGTTTCTTCTCGGCGACTTTTAGATGATAGTTAAAGAGATGGTTGAGTTCTGGGAGGAGGTGAGATATAATTTGTGAGCGTTATCATTGTTATTATGCAAGTGTGGAAGAACATCAGATAAAAAT
The DNA here is from genome assembly GCA_037976565.1 of Mesocentrotus franciscanus. Classification (NCBI taxonomy): domain Eukaryota; kingdom Metazoa; phylum Echinodermata; class Echinoidea; order Camarodonta; family Strongylocentrotidae; genus Mesocentrotus; species Mesocentrotus franciscanus. Next base: position 3,586,919 of record CP137667.1, on the reverse strand, counting down.
GTTCCCTGAAAAGCATGGCTCTTTAAATGCCTTAATATTCTAAACATGGCACGTAACATCATAACAATCGGGACGGATGTTTATGCCACATGTTCGTGTAGTCCCATACATCTTTCTGTGTATAGTGCTGTAACTTTACCAAGACTGGGCCGACTTCTTGTCAATTTGATGATTCCAGAACCTTGCAGTACACACCAATACTTATGCTAGATGATCAACCTTTTTTGATCGATTCCACAGCGTTTCTTTCACAATGCAATCGCATGACCAGAACTCAACTTTATCTTTAAGCCAATATATGTTTTCTTTTGCTTCTTTGTCTTCCGTATATGAGAGATTAACTACCGTACATCGATGATAATGCATATTTGGATTGCTGATATAATAATGCCAGGCTTACCTGGCCTACATCTGTTAACAGTAATGCAGTTAATTCAGTATGACTAACCTAATCTATTATTGCTCTAATAGTTTACATTCATAAAGCATATAAGTGTCCTGTTGTGAACACTACGAAACGCTATTTATATGGCAGCGAGTTGCGTTGCATCTCGTTTGGCGGCATTCTTGCGAATTTGGACGCCTATAATCGCTTACATAAGAAATATATTGTTGTCTGAATGTAAAACTAGAGCAAGCGGTCTGTTAGGAAGGGAGACAAAATGTTATGATATTGGAGGATTGTTTTTATTGCCGTATCTATACAATTATACGAGCCTGACTTGTCCGTAAGCTGGGGATACATTCAGTATTGCCCAGGGAAGTCGTTTGGGCTCACCACGTTTTGGTTGGGGTGTGTGGGTGAGCGGGATCCTGTCCGTTGAAGCTGAGATTGCCTGGCTTATGCCGTGTGTAACGCTCAGGGTTTCCGGTGGGAAGTCATCTTTGCTCACCCGTGCCTCTTGTCTGTGCAAAACCAGCAAGAGATGGGGGAAGTCCCGTTCGCTTGGCCAGGCGAATGGAAGAATTGTTACGGCTAGTCAAAAGATATTACTTTGTCGCCCAGCCGGGCCCCCTATTGGTTCCTTACAGATCGCTCTCGACATATAATGCTCTAAGTATTGATTTGCATTCATTGTTGTTTGTTTTGTTTTCATTATGATTTCTTTGCTGACCAGCTTGATTGTAATCGGCTCTCAATAAAGACCATGGTCAATCGCACATAAAAATACAAATTTGTTGACTTCTTCATTTGTCTCAGAGTGGGAATAAGAGCCATTATAATTATATGTAATGAATATTAATTACAAGTAAATGTATAAATAAGCCATGGATGAATAGAGATTTATTTTAAAAAAGATAAGGACAAAATGGTGTTTATATAAAAAGTACCTTAAGTCACCCACTGAATAGAGGAAAAATGTGTAAAAACAATTAAGAAATAAAATTACAAATGAAATTAAAAAGTAAAGTATCAATATTATAAAAATAAATTTAATAACAATAAGGGTAATATAAAGGAACATGGAAAACTATAAATGAAGCACTTGGATCAAAATCATGTTCTTAACAATGTATTGATGAAATCAATGTTGATGGTAGAATAATTACAGACAAAGATGAATTATCAAAAAATATTCAATGAGTACTTTGTAATTATTGGTTACAATTTAACAAATAGTGTTCAATATTCTCAATCATCTTTTCATAAGAATCTTAAAAGAAATGATAAAACTGTTTTTTTTTTCTTCTGTAACTTGTAAAGAGATTATTGATATTGTTTGTTCTTTAAAGATTGGAATTAGTGCCGGTTATGATGAAATTGATGTTGGTGTCATTAAAAAAATAATTCATGTCATTGCACCACAATTATCTTTTATATTTAATTCTTGTATTTCATATGGTGTATTGCCTACTCATTTAAAAATAGCAAAAGTGATCCCAGTTTTTAAATGAGGTGATGTTAGTTGTGCAAAAAATTACCGCCCAATATCCGTTTTACCTTTGTTTACAAAGATTTTTGAGAAGTGCTTTTCACAAACGTTTGAATGATTTTCTATTTTCATGTAATATTTTGTTTGATAATCAATATGGTTTCCGCTCGGGACACTCCACATCTATGGCGATTCTTGAATTTATTCACAAAGCTTGTAAAGCTATCGATTCTAAAGAATACATGGTTGGACTATTTCTTGATTTGAGCAATTAAGCATTCGATACATTGGATCATTCTATTTTGGTGAGTAAATTGGAAGATTATGGAATTCATGGAAATTTATTATTATTATTATTTAATAGTTATTTGTTAGACCGGTCTCAATTTGTAGCTATCAATCATAAATCTTGAGTGTCCCAAGGGTCTATCTTGGGTCCATTACTTTTCTTGGTTTATATAAACGACATCTTCAAACTTACTTCTTCTGTACGCTTACAATTTATTTTTTTTGCAGATGACACCAGTGTGTTCATGTCTGGAAGCAGTCTGAACATGTTATTAGATACATTTACTGTCGAATTACATAAATTAAATGATTGGTTGTTAAATAATAAATTAGTTATAAATATTGATAAAACTCAATTTATGTTAATAGAAAAGTTGAAGATGATATTTTGATTGTTCATTTCAATGGACAAGCTTTCTCAAGCTTATCTCCTTTCTAACGCGCATCTCTCTGTCCTCATTTTCTTCTCAACCCCACATGCACCTCATCATTTTATATTATTTTCTGTACCTCCGATCTCTCTCCTTTTTGGGGGCATTATCTACTCTTTGTATTGTAACCGTATCCTCCCATGTTTGTCATGTAAATTACTCTCTTGTCCCGTTCTCCTCTCTGTTGGCATCCCCCCAATTTTTCTCTATTTTGTAGTTCCTTTTGTAGTTAAGAACTTGTTAATTTAATTAATCATTATTCTTTAGTATCATTTGGGGTGTCCACACTTGTACAAGCATTGCTTTTTAGTGGACCCCTCTGTTTCCAATATGTATTCTTAAACTGTTGTAAATGTTTAAAATTGATTTTGTAATTGTTTTGTTTGTTACATAAATAAATTGAATTGAAATTGAATTGAAGCTATAGCTCGTGTTTCTTTTAATACATTTATCGGTGTTTACAGCATGAGCACATTGGTGTCATATGTAACAGAGTTGCTAAGGGAGTTGGAATTGTTTATCGAAGGCACTTCCCACGATATATTTTGATTATGTTTTATTAGGCCTTGATAATTCCACACATTAATTATTGTAATATTACATGGTCAAATGGTTCTGATTATTTTATGACGAAATTATTTGTACTACAAAACAAAACTGTCCGAATAATTTACGATGCGCCGTTCAATGCCCACACTTTGCCTCTTTTTCAACAATTAAAGCTTCTAAATGTTTATGATATAAATAATTTTAATATTGCTATATTTATGTGTATGTGTTCCAAGGGTTTATTGCCAAGGTACATGTCATGTAAATTTACATTCAATTGTGACATTCATTCTCATGAAACTCGTTATGCTGGTAATTTTCATTTTCCTAAAGTCCGTATGAATGTTTAAAAGAATACAATTTTTTGGAAAGGTCCAGTGTTATGGAAAAATATCCCGTTTAATATGAAAAAATCTAATTCAATTAATATTTTAAAACGATTGTATAAATCCCATCTTTTATCATTCTACTCAATCTCAAATTAAATGACGTAAGGCTTTAGTAAATGCACTTTGTTATGTATTCCCCCCCCCTTCTCTTCTCATTCCCTTTTGTTTTCTTTTGTATTGGGGTTTAGGTTTTCTCTGCTTTTTTCCTTTTTTCCTTTCTCAATCAATACAGTGGTTACCTTTTAAGGGGTTGACGTTCATAAGGCTAATTGCCCTTTTTTAAACCCCACATTCCCATAAAATTTTGTTTGCTCCTTCCCTTTGTATTTTTCTTGTAATCGATCTTTTATCTCTTATGTTTTGGTATACTGGTACAACAGTTGCGTTACCCACAATTTGTGACGCCGCTTACATTTTCAAAACAATTATTCTACCATAAAAGGTAAGATCTCTCATTTCCTACATAGTTAGTACATTTCAAATTTTATTCATTTTTACATTCCAGTTTAAATCTTGTAACTATTTTTTTCATTTTCGCCTATATTTACTCCTAAATATTTTTCAGGTTGATCCGTACATATAATGTCAATATCATGAAAAGATTTATCTACAATATTCAGTTTCATAACTTCTGTCTTATTCCAATTTACTTTCGGACCGGCATAGTCTCCAAAATCGTTAATTTCATTCAAAATATAGTGTACATTATTAACAGAATTCACAAATAATGTCGTGTCATCTGCATATTGGGAATTTTCTTTTTGGTATTATTTGTCATGCTTATATTTCCAATACTATGCTAAAAAAGTAATGCCGATAATGGGCAACCCTGGCGAACTCCTCTTTCAATAATAAACATTTTTGAAATCCATCCATTATTCATCACACGACCAATGGCGTTAGTATAAAAGGTCTTTATCCAGGTGATAAAATATTCTTTAAAACTGAATTCACGTAATACATGAAATAGGGGGGGATACGTTATAAAATGTTTTTTTTTTAATCCAAAAAGAATATAATCCCTAGAACTATTTGATGTCTTTAAATAATCGATCACATCTTGTACTAACCGTATGTTTCCTGTTGCGGATCTTTTTTTAATGAACCTCTTTAATCAGTTGAAATGATACTTGATACAAATTTTTGAAGTCTTTTAGACAATACTCTTGCCGCAATTTTATAATCAGTATTTAATAACGAAATAGGTCTCCATTGCCTAGATAACCACTAGCCCCTTCTTAAATAACAACTTAATTAGACCCAGCCTTTGGGAAGAAGATAATTTTTGTTTTTTAAAACTCCTCATTAAAACTTGCAATAACCAAATCTTTAATTTCAGACCAAAAAACCTTGTAAAACTCCGCACTAAGACCATTACTTCTAGGGGCTTTATTATTGTTCATACATTGCAATGCGTCTTCAAATTCCTTTTCACTTAGTAACCCTTCATACTTCAATGCCTCTTCATCGGTCAGAGTACTAACAATTGAATCTTTAAAATATTTATCGCCATGAACATTCGTGCTTTCCTTAACATACACTTTTTCAAAATATGTATGAATTTCCTGTAAAACCTCTTCATCATCCTTTATAAATGTTCCATTCACATATAAACTTTCTATTTCCCTTTTCTGCAAATTGCGCTTTTTCAACTGTGAATAATATTTGCTTGCCTTCTCACCCTTTTCAATCCATTTTTACCTCTGTCTTACAAACGCCCCTTTACATTTGGATCCCTATCTAGCTGTTCACTCAAGGTATCATATTCCTTTTTAAGTTTATTAAAATCATTTTGATTAACATTATATTTTGTTTACAGTATAACACCGATAATTTTTTATCTTAACTTATTCATATCTCCCACTTTCCTGTGGTGACAATTGTATGTACAGTATTGTAAAATAACTTGTTTAATCAAGTTACTTACACCAGTCTGATACTTTGCTTCCACCAAGATATTATTATTATTTCTCTTCCAATACCATGTGTCCCTCTTTACAAATTTCAATTTCAATTTTAAAGAAATCGCATTATGGTCGCACTTTAGATCCGGACGGATGTTCGTAGATTAAACTAAATTGCATGCCTTTATTGATATTAACCAATAATCTAACCTAGAAAAATAAAGAGACAGAGACACCCGCCTCTATGTAAATTGTTTCTCGTTTGGATATAAATGTCTCTAAATATCTAACAAATTGTGCTGTTTTTAAAGTTCTTGAAATAAAACTTTGGAATATTAGCAGAAGAGATATCGCGTGCATCCATTTCTTTATATTGAACACGATTCCGAGTTCTCCTGCGATCAAAATATCATTATCTTCTTTAACTTTATCCAACCAATTTAAAAGCGTTTTATGAAAAGATTCTTTTTCCGAATTTTCGCAGGAGCATAAACATTCAAAAGAATATAGCACAGTTCATTGATGCTCAAACGAGTATCAATAATTCTCCGCTCACTAATAACAAAAGTACAGATTATATATATATCAACTTTCGGGTCTCTGTCAATTAAAATTGCGACAACCTTCGATTGGTTCCATTATTAAACAAAAATGTACCCGTTAACCTGTTGTAAATCAAACTTTTGAGGCCGTGAGACCAAAACATTTATTGCAACCAAATAATATCGCATTTTTTATGTTTAAGCCCCAAATATATTTGTTCCCTTTTAATTTTTCACGAAGACCTCTAGCGTTCAAACATATGAAATGAAAAAATGGATTCATACTATTGAATTGAATATATAAATTCTACGTGTTGATGATGGTGGTGGTGGTGGCGGAGATGTTGGTGGTGGTGATAGTGGTGAAGGTGGTGGTGGTGGTTGTGTTGGTTCTGATGATGATATTGGTGGTGATAGTGATAACTGTCATAAAAAAATCATGGCGGTGGTGGTGGCGGAGATGGTGGTGGTGGTGATGGTGGTGAAGGTGGTGGTGGTGGTTGTGTTGGTTCTGATGATGATATTGGTGGTGATAGTGATAACTGTCATAAAAAGAATCATGGCGGTGGTGGTGGCGGAGATGGTGGTGGTGGTGATGGTGGTGAAGGTGGTGGTGGTGGTTGTGTTGGTTCTGATGATGATATTGGTGGTGATAGTGATAACTGTCATAAAAAGAATCATGGTGGTGGTGGTGGCGGAGATGGTGGTGGTGGTGATGGTGGTGAAGGTGGTGGTGGTGGTTGTGTTGGTTCTGATGATGATATTGGTGGTGATAGTGATAACTGTCATAAAAAGAATCATGGCAGTGGTGGTGGCGGAGATGGTGAAGGTGGTGATGGTGGTGAAGGTGGTGGTGGTGGTGGTGATTGTGTTGGTTGTGATGATGATATTGGTGGTGATATAGCCTATCCGATAGGCGTCGGGCTTTATGGCAAGTATACTAATCGCGTTATATGGAGACAAACATCGGCGCGGGCGTCAGCCCGAGCGCCTATCATCACTGGTGGATGCGAAAAGTTAATTTTCTTTTATGTACCTTGTTTCGTTCGTAGAAAATCTACGAACCCCCTGCAAAGCTCTTTCATTAATATGTATGTCCATTGACCAAAATAGGCCAATGAGCGATGAGGCCAATGAGCGATGAGGCCATGAAGTCATGAACTCATGATTGGTTGAATAGAAGGGATCGCTCACCAGATAAGGCTAGTCTTATGAATCATGCATGAGAATACACTCGTCACACATACGAAAAACATATATGAATAATGATGAGTTCACCAGTGATGATAGGCGCTCGGGCTGACGCCCGCGCCGATGTCAGTCTCCATAACGCGATTAGTATACTCAAAGAGATATCTCTTTGGTATACTTGCCATAAAGCCCGACGCCTATCGGATAGGCTAGTGGTGATAGTGATAATTGTCATACAAAGGATCACGATGGTGGTGGCAGGGTGATAATAATGATGATCATGATGATGATGATGACGGTGATGATGGTAATGACAGTGATGGTAATGATGGTGATGGTGATGATGATGATGTATGATACTCGTCATGATGATGACGATGATGATGGTGATGATAATTCTGATGACGCTTGCTGTGTTCTTACCCTACCTTACCAATTTGAAATCAAATTAAACCAACCAGTGGATCTACGGCTTTCTATCATATCTCAGGGACTTTGATCAATGAGAAAACAATGCCTTACTAAACGCCTTCCAGTTTCGAAACTATAATGAGCAATCATCATATCACACAATAAGCTTTCCTTAAATTGGTATAAGTTTGGTCATTAAATAGAATTTATTAACTAAAGATTATCTAAATTTTAGTCAATGGCGCGACCCTAATAGTCTGCCGGGAATTTCAAGGCAGATGTGTGATTCTTATAATATTCCTTACCCAAAGTAGCCTCATCAGCTTCAATGCTGTTCTTTGTTAAGGCCCTGCAATTTTCAAAATCCCGGCGATTGTCAGGTACTCAATTACACCTGGGTGGAGAATGGGAAAAGAAAAGTTGAATAATGCAAATAACGGAACTACATGTACTATTGTTATTCTATTTTTTTCTATAGGTTATTGCGTTGCTTCTGTCTGCGAGTGTTGTATGCCTAACCCAGGGTGGTAAGTTATTTTAAATGTGATCAAGTTTTGTTTTGTATAGCGCCTTGAGTAAGTTATTAGATAAGTGCGCTTTATACGTATGTATTATTATTATTATTATTACTACTACTAGATTAGCCGAATGGTATTGTAAAAATAATACCAATCAATTTAATGATAACGAAAGGAAAACACGTCCTCTCCTGTCGACGGTTCTTTTCATACATCTTCCTTTGTTATCACCATTTATATTGGGATCCAGCAGAGCGTTATGAAGACATGACATTTAATATACAGTTCATCAGGATCGGTGATGCATTTTTATTTAAAGTGAGTGGGAAGGGTATCAATAGCAGAGTGCACTTTTTAAATAAGTAGCCATCTACCAAATTGATTGTTTTATATGATACAAAAAGGGGCTGCAAGTAAATCAAGCCACAAGCTTACGCTGTAGCCCTCCTATATCTAATTTATGTTTAGTATGTTAGTTTCATTTCACACGTTCAAATTATGTACTGTAAACGAGAAATTGTTTAAGTTTATATTCATGTACATTGACATTTGAAGAAAAAAATATATGTAGAAACTAAAGTATTCAATTCAAGATTGTTATGCTATCACTTGTTCATTGAAATCCGGTCTTTTCCTTGATAGATAGGCCAGTAGCGTATTGGTTAGGTCTCTGCGAGCGAGAAAAACGAACAGAGAGAGAGAGAGGGGAAGAATTTGCCAGATAATCCTAAATAGCTTTGTTTGTTAATCTATAGCGTGTTTTGTCTTTTGAAAAGGGTTGATTGAGCTGTATAATTCTATTTCTTGTTTAGGAAAAGTCAGTTAGATTGCCATACACAGTATCTTATTTCGTAATTCACTGTATTGGTGTATTGGAGCGTTGGATTTTGTAGTCACAGTTTTTCCTCTGATTGTTGAGTTCACGTTCATGCTAAGTATTAATAATAATAATAATAATAATAATAATAATAATAATAATAATAATATATATATATTTTTCTTCATTTTTTTATTTTACGAGTTCTGGTCATGCGATTGCATTGTGAAAGAAACGTTGCGGAATCGATCAGAAAAGGTTGATCATCTAGCATATAAGTATTAGTGTGTACTGCAAGGTTCTGGAATCATCAAAATGATAATAAATTTGGCCCAGTTTTGGTAAAGTTACAAGCACTGTACACAGAAAGAAGTATATGGGACTACCCGACACGTGCGCGCACGTGAGCGATATCTATTTTGTCCCAATAAATATAATAATTTACCAAATATATCAATTAGTAGGCGGTTTCCCGGCAAAATTTTTATCATCACGTATTAGGCAAAACATATTCTTTCACATGATTGGTAATGAGAACTTCCATTTCATTTTTTGAGAGGGGGGCGTTTCCAAAACTGGTCTTTACCCTTAATTTTTTCTTTCTTTCATCCTCAAGCGAGGTTTTTATTTCCATAATTTTAATACATATTTACATTCATTACTCAATGATTGAGTGAAACATGAAATAGGCTAAAAACTTAAAGTATTTTCAACAATTCTTCCAGCATAGTAGAATTCTCTTTGCTAACACATTCATACCTTAAAAAAGTCTTAGCAACGACTTGAATTTAAAAAAAAGTATGTGGGTAAAAACAAAACCATTGACAATCATTTTAACGTAACATTTATAAATTGCATATTGCGCATAATTTAAAATAATATTCAGGAGAGTATATTTCTTGTTTCCTATATCCAACAACTAATATCTTTTGGTTTATTTGTATTTCTACTTGGAAAAGGTTAACTATCAAATTACATATTATTTTCTAAAACAAAGTCACATCCTTGCAATAAAACATAAAGTGAAACGTTGAGTCAACTTGTCCACAAGAGTGGCATATATTATTATTCACAATTTGCCATTTATGTTAGTTTTCTTTTGAGGCAATAAACCTGTGAATCATCTTGAAATTGAAATGTTTTATTTTATTATTATACGAATTCGCTTTCGGCGCTAGTTTATATTTGAATGAATAATAAAATCCAGATAACCACCCTGCATGACCAAAACTTTATTGTGGATTTAGAAGTTAGAATTCCAGCGGACTCTATTTAAGGGTTTAAGTTGGAAGCCTAATTACGTGCGGTGTCTTGTCTTTCTTTTTCATTGGTATACCGCGGGGTGAGGAAGCAACATTTTTGCAAATGGCCCAAAGCTTTAACATACAAAGAGAACTTAGTGTTAAAGAAACAACTGAACACAAACTTGCAAAACTAAGGTCATGTCTACGTAGTGGCGTACCTGGAATATCCAGTCGGGGAGTTGGGAGGGGAGCTGGCAAGCGACCGCAAACTTCAGCGACCATCAACCATTACTGAGCGATGTCATTGTAAAATGTTTATTCTTTATTAAGTCGATATAAATTCATGTTTATACAATTTTGCGTGCGAGGGTACTGACTGAAAAGAAGAAGAAAGGGTTTTCGCGTTTACCGACTCGCGGGTTTTTTTTCTCTCGCCGGTATGAACAATTACGTACGGGCCATAAAGCCAATTAATTCTTGTTTGGAGATTTGATATTGTGCATCAAAATACCCCCTTCCAATCCCATTGCTATTCCATTGTTGTTTAACATAAAGAGACAAAACGCATTTTACGAAAGGTTTTAATTTTTTTTTTTTGGACTTGGTATAAAGCCCTCTTCAAAGAAAATATTTTTTCTTTCTTTCTTTCATCTCTTGCCCTCCCTGTCTCTCTCTCTTCTCTCCTCTCTTTCTCTCTCTTCTCTTGTTTATGCCACTTGTCAGCCATTAGGGGTGCAGTTTACCTCCCTACTCCCCCTATGCCCCCATCCCGTACGCTAGTGTGTCTCTGGGTAATAATTATTTTTATTATTATAATCTTCATCATATTATTATTATTATTATTATCATGATCATGATCATCATTATTATTGTTATTTAGAGGGGGAGGGTGATGAATAATGGAAGAAAAGCAATACAATCATTAAAATTCGTTGAGAATGATCGTTTAGAAATGTGGGTTGATTTTGCTCTACCATTCAATAAATCTCATTAAAATTTGAAAATTGCACTCATTACACATACTTGTTTTACCTCCCTCCCCCAGGTATGCTAGTGTGTCTCCGGTCTTTTTTGGGGGGGGCGGTAATGGAAGGAAGGTAACAAATCATCGACATTCGTTTAGAAATGTAGGTATTAACAATAGATACCACTGATACCTCGTCTGTAAACATGCAGACATCCGTCAAGTTTGGATATCCTGTTTGTGTGAAGTTGGCCTACGTCGACTATCGAACTGTGTTATCGCAATATATCAGGAATTTGTTGGCGATAAATGTTCTAGAAGCGTCCATTTGTTGGCCTAAATAATTCTCTTTTGTTATGAAAAACGGTAAAATGTCCGCGCAGTAAGTATTTACTGATGATGAGTATCAGACTCAGACTCGGATCCTCTCCCAAAGTTGGTTGACTTGGTTGTTGATATCCGAGTTCGGTATGAGTAGGCCTTTCGGTCACGTGGTATTTTCTTTTGTCTAATTACATATTTAAGTTCGTTCTCGTCTCGTCGATTTTATGTGAACGTGTGTGTATAAAACGGTCTCGCTTTGTGGTGTAAAGCAGGTGCATGTGTTTATGTAAATGTGATTATGAACAATACATGGGCCAAAGGTTCCCCTTTGTTCCTCGACCCCCTCCCTCCCCCTTCCTAATTTCTCTCCCTATCAAATGTGCCTTGTACCCTATGGCTACGTTGCGTTCACATATTATGCGCCATAAGTGATTAGCGTAAGTGTAGAACCAGATTTGAACCTATCTGAAATATTCATTCCATGATATAACAATTATGGAAAGATAAAGAAATAATAAAGATGTAAGTAAGTAAAATGCCACAGACGAAAAGATGATTATGAGAAATGATTGTTTCTATATCTGTCTGTCTGGCTCTCTCTCTCTCTCTCTCTCTCTCTCGACCTCCCTATCGCTTTTTTGTTCTCTCTCTCACTCGCTCTCTCTCTCTCTCTCTCTCGCTCACTCACTCTCTCTCTCTCTCTCTTGCTCGATTTCTCAGCGCCATTTTCCATCTTCATCTCTGGTACTGTTTTCCGTTCCGCTATTTGCTTTTATTCCTTCCGATCTCGAGATAAATTATTATACCATAACCTCGATATGGAGGAGGAGAACACGGAACGAGCGCCTGATAATCGAAATGAGAAGAATATTACTGTACAATAATTATGTAAAGTAAAATTTTTGGATGTAAATCTCTGCCTCACCAAATTGATATGATTTTTTTTAAATATTATGCTATATTGACGGTAAATTATACTTTAGCTAAAAGATATAAACAAACAAATTTAATAAATAAATAAATAAAAATTCAGAGCGGGGGGATGATCGGAAAATAAATACATAAATAAATAAATACAATACAGACTACGTCCAACTTTCTATCTCTCTCTCTCTCCATCTCTCTGTCTGTCTGTTTGTATGTCCGTCTCTCTCTGCGCCTATCTGCCGATGTCGTTTTCCATCTTCATCTTTCATATTGTTTTCTATCCCGCCATTTGCTTGTATGCCTTAATTCCTTCTTTGAGATAAATTATTATAACATATCCCTGATGATGTACACAGTCTCATAACCCTTATATTTATTATAGGGAACGAAAATAGAGAACGGGCGCTGGTTTCTGTACAAAAATTGTAAAAAAGTAAAAGTTTTGTTTATTTTGAATGTAAATCTCTGTTGCATCTAAATAAAATGATACGTTCATTATATGTACGTTGGCCATTATACTTTAGCACAAAAGGGTTATCTAGAAGAAGAGAAAGAATGAAACTTTCTTTTTTATTTAAAAAAAAAAGCATAAGTACCCTACAAAGAACAGAATAAAAAATGGGGAGGGAGACAAGAAAATTCTAGAGCGGAAGATGATAAGGGTAATGTAATAGTTTGTAAATATTGACAAAGTATATACACACAAAATGACACAGAAATATTTGAAAGTATTTGAGACCTATATAGAATATGCGAAAAGAGTTATGTCTTAGGCCCACCGCCCACCTACAGCTAAGTTACGTAAGAGCAACAATGAACGTTGCCGAGGATAATGGTCGTTGTCATGGTTATACACTTCAACAATAGAAGAACGGAAATAAGGCAAGGGTATGATAATTGATTCACAATGAATGGCTTTACCTTGCAAGTGAAGTTTGCGCGTTTTATCATAAGCTTCTACAGGGCGAGCGCGGATTACGCTGCTCCCAATGAAGTATCATCAGTATCAGTATTTTGTGTATGGAAAGGTCTCAGCGAAAGTCACTATCTGTCAGACAGACATCGCAGAGCTGTAATACGCTGCTGTACGAATTTCATGTGAGAGAAAACTTGACATGCTCATGAAAAAGTACAATTATAATGAATAATATGAAAGTACAAAAAACATGAGCAATGGATAATGATAGCATACTATATACTTCGGAAATTTAAAAAAATCCACTATTTTAGTGAATTAGTGGCAGGGAAAGGCAATTTTAGGATTGTAAAGACGTCATTTACCTGCCTATTATTTTGTAAGTATTGGCAAATTTTGACAATTATAGTCTATAAGTATTAACAAGGTATATACAAAAAAAATGACACATAAATATTTGAAAGTATTTGAGACCTATAAAGAATATGTGAAAAGAGTTATGTCTCAGGCCCACATACAGCTAAGTTACGTAAAAGGAACGATGAACGTGGCCGAGAGTAAATCTGGTCGTTGTCATGGTTATAAACTCCAACAATAGAAGAGCGGAAGTAAGGTATTTAAAGGGTATAGATTGATTCCTAATGAAGTGATCGACATACAGCATTGATGATCATGGTATACTACTGGTATATCGGTTCAGATAACCATGTTTTTTTTAAGGGGGGTCTTGTTATTTTTGCAGTTGTCGTTACTGTTTTTAAGAATTTTAATGGGATCACGTTTCGACGTACTCCTAAATAAAAATTGTTATTAATCATATAACGTTAAACCAGATTTTACCATATCTGCAATATTCAATGAAAGATATAACAATCATGCAAAATAAAGGAATAAACAAGAAGTTATGGTTAAGTAAAAAGTCACAGACGAAAAGATGACATGAAAAAAGATTGTTTCTCTCTCTGTCTGTCTCTCTCTCTCGCTCGCTTTCTCAGCGCCATTTTCCATCATCATCTCTGGTACTGTTTTCCGTCCCGCTATTTGCTTTTATTCCGAAAGTATTCCTTTCGATCTTGAGATAAATTATTATACCATAACCTCGATATGGAAAAGGAAAACACGGAACGAGCGCCTGATGATATCGAAATGAGAAGAATATTACTGTACAATAATTAATGAAAGTAAAACTTCTGAATGTAATTCTCTGTTGAATAAAACTGAAAAAAAAAATGTTTATCATGCTATATTGACGGTACTTGTATACGTCGGACATTATACAAAGATATAAACTAACAAAAAAGAAAGAAACTAAAGAAAAAATCAGAGCGTGGGGGGGGGGTCAGAGAGACAAATATCTTAATAATAAATACACTACAGACTACGTCCAACTTTCTGAACTCTAAATATAATACCCATTTTCCTTCGCTTGCATTTATGCCAACTTAAACTAGCAATATGATTTTTATGTTCTTGTTTCCCTGCTTAATACCTTTTTGCTATCTAATTTCGATTCTTTATCTCAAAATCTATCACAATCACTAAGGCCATTAAAAAAAGATGTTTAGCGTCCTGCCTTTTTAAAAAATAGGAAGGAGGAGGCCCTTTTTTCTTTTCTTTTTTTCAAAATGGCCGCTCGGTACATTTCCCCTGACAGTCGGCCTAATTTTCAAGAGGGCCGCCAGCATTTATGTTTTTTTGTTTTTTTAACTTCAGGAAAAGATCATTTTAACAATATGTTTTTCCTGTTTTTTTTCATTAAAAAAAAGAATGTAAACAACAACAAAAGCAGGCGGCCCCCAAAAAGGAAGCGGAGGGGGACGCTAAACATGAATCTATATATTAATACGCAAAATCGTCGCGGGGGGTAAAAACGGTTCATGAAAAACGTCTTTCCTCGACCGCGCCCCCCTTCGCCGAGGCGCGGGAACGGCGACACAATTATACGAGGCATGTCTCCCGTATCCGCGTGCCACGTCGACCCCGCGGTCGCCGTCGATGTCGTTAAAGGTGGTTTCGGGGTCCCAGGAGGACGAGCGGACGAGAGCACGGCCGTCGTTGTCCGTGCAAGAAGGCGACGAACCCGCGAGAGTGAGGCAGCAAGGCGTGCACCCGCCCTCTGTCTAATCAAGGAGATACACTTTTAAGAGACGATCCACTCTATAATGTGTTGTAGCAGATACACGCTGCAACAGAGCGGGCCTACCCGTGTTAGGCATCTTGCTTATGATATGCTTTGTAGGCACTTTACGGGCATGCCAGAGAAATACACAGCATACGACAATCCACTCAAGTCATGTGGCGTAGCAAGTACAAGGCGCAACGGGTTGGGCCTGTCCGGTGTTAGGCATCTTGCTATATATAGGCCTTTGCAGCAGCCAAACTGACGATCGAGAACGTATTATGTTGGTTCTACGCCCAGGCCACACACACACACAGTTGAGTTAATTCGTGCGACAGCTGCGATATATGGCACAAACCGTCCGATTTTTCGCGTAAAATCTTTACTTTGAAAATATTTATACATATTCTGTGAACCATGTCAACATAATCATAGTCCAAGCTTCTGCTTTATTGGTCTTTTCATGAAAACTACATTAAAATCACAACAACAATAACGCAAATAGATTGTAATTATCGAGACCATATAACTGACGAGAAGGTAAATTCAGCGAGCTCACGTAATATCAAATGCCTCCGCACGGGCAACTCCCGCGGTGCCAGTCACGGCGCTCACGCCATGCAATTTACTGTACCCTGTGCGGTAACTGCAGCACTCTACTGCTGTACCTGTAATACTGGCTGTATAGCGTGTCTTTAGATTCTTCAATGTTTCGTGTTTGAGCCGTGCAATGAATTGTTGTTTTCTTTTATTTCTTTATTGAATGTGATGTGAATGTGAGTACGGTACATGCTATTACAGAAGTGTCCAAGGAATGATAGGCCTACAGGTGGAAGGGATATAAAACAATTATACAATGACTCATTCTCGGAACAAGCTAAAACTATTCGCACTCGGGAACAGTACTGTTCTCTCTGGGGCCGCGATCGATGGCCCTCGGGATAATATAATACGATTTGATGTTCCTTCGATGCGAATAGTTTTAGCTAGATCCTCGAGTCACTTCGAGTGTCATTGTATATTTGTATATTTGTATATTATTTTCATTGTAGGACTAAATTAACTTAGTAATGTGTGAAAATAACCAAAATGATAATGGGAGTGAAGTGCATGAGAACAATATTCGTAGGCCTATCAGGGGCGTCAATCCATTATCCTTCGAGTGTCATTGTATATTTGTATATTATTTTCATTGTAGGACTAAATTAACTTAGCAATGTGTGAAAAAAAACAAAATGACGGTGAAGTGCATGCTGAGAACAATATTCGTAGGCCTATCAGGGGCGTCAATCCATTATCCTGGGGGACGGGGGGACACGTCCCCCCCCCACGAATTTTCAGGTGGTGAAATGTCCCCCCCCCCACGATTTGGGGTTAAAATCTTTCCTTTTTTCTTTCTTTCTCTCTCTGTTGACTTCGCGCGGGAGGGGGGGAAACTTTATTCAAACAGTCGAGAACGGTACTATGAAACGTCTTCTTTCTCTAAAAATTTAATGAAACAGGGATTAAGAGTCGAGAACGGTACAACGAATCGTCTTCGTTCTCTAATATTTTAATGAAACGTCAAGCTTCCGCGCTACGCGCGAGAGGGTGGAAACTGAATTCAGGCAAGGATGGTGATCAGGCCAAGGATTAAGAGTCGATCGAGAACAGTACAACTACGAATCGTCTTCTTACTCTAATAATTGAATGAAACGTCACAGCTTCCGCGCTACGCGCGAGAGGGTGGAAACTGAATTCCGACAAGGATTAAGAGTCCAGAACGGTAGAACGAATCGTCTTCTTTCTCTAATAATTTAATGAAACGTCAAAGCTTCGCGCTGCGCGAGAGGGTGGAAACTGAATTCAGACAAGGATTAAGAGTCCAGAACGGTATAACGAATCGTCTTCTTTCTCTAATAATTTAATGAAACGTCAAAGCTTCCGAGCTATACGCGCGAGAGGGTGGAAACTGAATTCAGACAAGAATTAAGAGTCGAGAACCGTACAACCAATCGTCTTCTTTCTAAAAATGTAATGAAACGTCAAAGATAAAAAGACAATAAATGAACCGGTCACCAATGAAAGTACATGCCGTGAAACAGCGTAACTAGAGAGAGAGTGACATGTAATTGTGTCCCCCCATGCTCAAACTCGGATTGCAATGACGCCCTTGATTCGTATAGATAACGAGAGTGAGGATCCGGGAAAGGGATAGTGAGAATAATAGGAACGAAGTGACGACAATATAATCGTAAATAACGAAAGTGAAAACGAAGGTAAAGTCTAAAATATCTGCATCAATTTTGATTACAAATAATTGATTTCACTGTTTTCTTCCAGTTTTCAAGTTTTATTACATAATTCTGATAAAAATTAAAAATTCAAAACGATACATGATGGGACAGCAAACAAAAGGTCGGAATTCTAACGAGTAAAATATTAATGAAAAGAAAATGATAAAAAGTAGGCATATACAATGAAGAAAAATAATATCATCTAGCACAGAAATATCTTTTTTTTAAAATATAATACAAATTATAATTAAAAAATTATTATAAAAAAAAAAATCAAAAAAAAAAAAAAAATCGATAGCACATATCTATTTTAAAGTATTTACAACCCCTCCCACCCTCCTAGAATCCCGTGGATTTTCCACGGGCCCTGCTAGTCTATATATTAATACGCAAAATCGTCGCGGGGGTAAAACGGTTCATGAAAACGTCTTTCCTCGACCGCGCCCCCTTCGCCGTGGCGCGGGAACGGCGACACAATTATACGAGGCATGTCTCCCGTACCCGCGTGCCACGTCGACCCCGCGGTCGCCGTCGATGTCGTTAAAGGTGGTTTCGGGGTCCCGGGGAGGACGAGCGGACGAGAGCACGGCCGTCGTTGTCCGTGCAAGAAGGCGACGAACCCGCGAGAGTGAGGCAGCAAGGCGTGCACCCGCCCTCTGTCTAATCAAGGAGATACACTTTTAAGAGACGATCCACTCTATAATGTGTTGTAGCAGATACACGCTGCAACAGAGCGGGCCTACCCGTGTTAGGCATCTTGCTTATGATATGCTTTGTAGGCACTTTACGGGCATGCCAGAGAAATACACAGCATACGACAATCCACTCAAGTCATGTGGCGTAGCAAGTACAAGGCGCAACGGGTTGGGCCTGTCCGGTGTTAGGCATCTTGCTATATATAGGCCTTTGCAGCAGCCAAACTGACGAGAACGTATTATGTTGGTTCTACGCCCAGGCCACACACACACACAGTTGAGACAATTCGTGCGACAGCTGCGATATATTGGCACAAATCGTCCGATTTTTCGCGTAAAATCTTTACTTTGAAAATATTTATACATATTCTGTGAACCATGTCAACATAATCATAGTCCAAGCTTCTGCTTTATTGGTCTTTTCATGAAAACTACATTAAAATCACAACAACAATAACGCAAATAGATTGAAATTATCGAGACCATATAACTGACGAGAAGGTAAATTCAGCGAGCTCACGTAATATCAAATGCCTCCGCACGGGCAACTCCCGCGGTGCCAGTCACGGCGCTCACGCCATGCAATTTACTGTACCCTGTGCGGTAACTGCAACACTACTGCTGTACCTGTAATACTGGCTGTATAGCGTGTCTTTAGACTCTTCAATGTTTCGTGTTTGAGCCGTGCAATGAATTGTTGTTTTCTTTTATTTCTTTATTGAATGTGATGTGAATGTGAGTACGGTACATGCTATTACAGAAGTGTCCAAGGAATGATAGGCCTACAGGTGGAAGGGATATAAAACAATTATACAATGACTCATTCTCGGAACAAGCTAAAACTATTCGCACTCGGGAACAGTACTGTTCTCTCTGGGGCCGCGATCGATGGCCCTCGGGATAATATAATACGATTTGATGTTCCTTCGATGCGAATAGTTTTAGCTAGATCCTCGAGTCACTTCGAGTGTCATTGTATATTTGTATATTTGTATATTATTTTCATTGTAGGACTAAATTAACTTAGCAATGTGTGAAAAAAACCAAAATGATAATGGGAGTGAAATTAAGTGCATGCTGAGAACAATATTCGTAGGCCTATCAGGGGCGTCAATCCATTATCCTGGGGGACGGGGACACGTCCCCCACAATTTTCAGGTGGTGAAATGTCCCCCACGATTTGGGGTTAAAATCTTTCCTTTTTCTTTCTTTCTCTCTTTCTCTGTTGACTTCGCGCGGGAGGGGGAACTTTATTCAAACAGTCGAGAACGGTACTATGAAACGTCTTCTTTCTCTAAAAATTTAATGAAACAGGGATTAAGAGTCGAGAACGGTACAACGAATCGTCTTCGTTCTCTAATATTTTAATGAAACGTCAAGCTTCCGCGCTACGCGCGAGAGGGTGGAAACTGAATTCAGGCAAGGATTAAGAGTCGATCGAGAACGGTACAATTACGAATCGTCTTCTTACTCTAATAATTTAATGAAACGTCACAGCTTCCGAGCTATACGCGCGAGAGGGTGGAAACTGAATTCAGACAAGAATTAAGAGTCGAGAACGGTAGAACGAATCGTCTTCTTTCTCTGATAATTATGAAACGTCAAAACTTACGCGCTTCGCGCGGGAGATGGAAACTGAATTCAGACAAAGATTAAGAGTCGAGAACCGTACAACCAATCGTCTTCTTTCTCTAAAAATGTAATGAAACGTCAAAGATAAAAAGACAATAAATGAACCGGTCACCAATGAAAGTACATGCCGTGAAACAGCGTAACTAGAGAGAGTGACATGTAATTGTGTCCCCCCATGCTCAAACTCGGATTGCAATGACGCCCTTGATTCGTATAGATAACGAGAGTGAGGATCCGGGAAAGGGATAGTGAGAATAATAGGAACGAAGTGACGACAATAATAATCGTAAATAACGAAAGTGAAAACGAAGGTAAAGTCTAAAATATCTGCATCAATTTTGATTACAAATAATTGATTTCACTGTTTTCTTCCAGTTTTCAAGTTTTATTACATAATTCTGATAAAAATTAAAAATTCAAAACGATACATGATGGGACAGCAAACAAAAGGTTGGTATTCTAACGAGTAAAATATTAATGAAAAGAAGAAGAAAAATTATAAAATGATAAAAAGTAGGCATATACAATGAAGAAAAATAATATCATCTAGCACAGAAATATCTTTTTTTAAATATAATAAAAATTATAATTAAAAATTATTATTAAAAAAATCAAAAAAAAAAAAAAAATCGATAGCACATATCTATTTTAAAGTATTAACAACCCCTCCCACCCTCCCTAGAATCCCGTGGATTTTCCACGGGCCCTGCTAGTCTATATATTAATACGCAAAATCGTCGCGGGGGGTAAAAACGGTTCATGAAAAACGTCTTTCCTCGACCGCGCCCCCCTTCGCCGTGGCGCGGGAACGGCGACACAATTATACGAGGCATGTCTCCCGTACCCGCGTGCCACGTCGACCCCGCGGTCGCCGTCGATGTCGTTAAAGGTGGTTTCGGGGTCCCGGGGAGGACGAGCGGACGAGAGCACGGCCGTCGTTGTCCGTGCAAGAAGGCGACGAACCCGCGAGAGTGAGGCAGCAAGGCGTGCACCCGCCCTCTGTCTAATCAAGGAGATACACTTTAAGAGACGATCCACTCTATAATGTGTTGTAGCAGATACACGCTGCAACAGAGCGGGCCTACCCGTGTTAGGCATCTTGCTTATGATATGCTTTGTAGGCACTTTACGGGCATGCCAGAGAAATACACAGCATACGACAATCCACTCAAGTCATGTGGCGTAGCAAGTACAAGGCGCAACGGGTTGGGCCTGTCCGGTGTTAGGCATCTTGCTATATATAGGCCTTTGCAGCAGCCAAACTGACGAGAACGTATTATGTTGGTTCTACGCGCCAGGCCACACACACACACAGTTGAGACAATTCGTGCGACAGCTGCGATATATTGGCACAAATCGTCCGATTTTTCGCGTAAAATCTTTACTTTGAAAATATTTATACATATTCTGTGAACCATGTCAACATAATCATAGTCCAAGCTTCTGCTTTATTGGTCTTTTCATGAAAACTACATTAAAATCACAACAACAATAACGCAAATAGATTGTAATTATCGAGACCATATAACTGACGAGAAGGTAAATTCAGCGAGCTCACGTAATATCAAATGCCTCCGCACGGGCAACTCCCGCGGTGCCAGTCACGGCGCTCACGCCATGCAATTTACTGTACCCTGTGCGGTAACTGCAGCACTCTACTGCTGTACCTGTAATACTGGCTGTATAGCGTGTCTTTAGACTCTTCAATGTTTCGTGTTTGAGCCGTGCAATGAATTGTTGTTTTCTTTTATTTCTTTATTGAATGTGATGTGAATGTGAGTACGGTACATGCTATTACAGAAGTGTCCAAGGAATGATAGGCCTACAGGTGGAAGGGATATAAAACAATTATACAATGACTCATTCTCGGAACAAGCTAAAACTATTCGCACTCGGGAACAGTACTGTTCTCTCTGGGGCCGCGATCGATGGCCCTCGGGATAATATAATACGATTTGATGTTCCTTCGATGCGAATAGTTTTAGCTAGATCCTCGAGTCACTTCGAGTGTCATTGTATATTTGTATATTTGTATATTATTTTCATTGTAGGACTAAATTAACTTAGTAATGTGTGAAAATAACCAAAATGATAATGGGAGTGAAGTGCATGAGAACAATATTTGTAGGCCTATCAGGGGCGTCAATCCATTATCCTTCGAGTGTCATTGTATATTTGTATATTATTTTCATTGTAGGACTAAATTAACTTAGCAATGTGTGAAAAAACCAAAATGATAATGGGAGTGAAGTGCATGCTGAGAACAATATTCGTAGGCCTATCAGGGCGTCAATCCATTATCCTGGGGGGACGGGGGGACACGTCCCCCCCGAATTTTCAGGTGGTGAAATGTCCCCCCCCCCCCACGATTTGGGGTTAAAATCTTTCCTTTTTCTTTCTTTCTCTCTTTCTCTGACTTCGCTGCGAGGGGGGAAACTTTATTCAAACAGTCGAGAACGGTACTATGAAACGTCTTCTTTCTCTAAAAATTTAATGAAACAGGGATTAAGAGTCGAGAACGGTACAACGAATCGTCTTCGTTCTCTAATATTTTAATGAAACGTCAAGCTTCCGCGCTACGCGCGAGAGGGTGGAAACTGAATTCAGGCAAGGATTAAGAGTCGATCGAGAACGGTACAATTACGAATCGTCTTCTTACTCTAATAATTGAATGAAACGTCACAGCTTCCGCGCTACGCGCGAGAGGGTGGAAACTGAATTCAACAAGGATTAAGAGTCCAGAACGGTAGAACGAATCGTCTTCTTTCTCTAATAATTTAATGAAACGTCAAAGCTTCCGCGCTACGCGCGAGAGGGTGAAACTGAATTCAGACAAGGATTAAGAGTCCAGAACGGTAGAACGAATCGTCTTCTTTCTCTAATAATTTAATGAAACGTCAAAGCTTCCGAGCTATACGCGCGAGAGGTGGAAACTGAATTCAGACAAGAATTAGAGTCGAGAACGGTAGAACGAATCGTCTTCTTTCTCTAATAATTTAATGAAACGTCAAAGCTTCCGAGCTATACGCGCGAGAGGGTGGAAACTGAATTCGACAAGGATTAAGAGTCAGAACGGTAGAACGAATCGTCTTCTTTCTCTAATAATTTAATGAAACGTCAAAGCTTCCGCGCTACGCGCGAGAGGGTGAAACTGAATTCAGACAAGGATTAAGAGTCCAGAACAGTATAACGAATCGTCTTCTTTCTCTAATAATTTAATGAAACGTCAAAGCTTCCGAGCTATACGCGCGAGAGGGTGGAAACTGAATTCAGACAAATTAAGAGTCGAGAACGGTAGAACGAATCGTCTTCTTTCTCTGATAATTATGAAACGTCAAAACTTACGCGCTTCGCGCGGGAGATGGAAACTGAATTCAGACAAAGATTAAGAGTCGAGAACCGTACAACCAATCGTCTTCTTTCTCTAAAATGTAATGAAACGTCAAAGATAAAAAGACAATAAATGAACCGGTCACCAATGAAAGTACATGCCGTGAAACAGCGTAACTAGAGAGAGACATGTAATTGTGTCCCCATGCTCAAACTCGGATTGCAATGACGCCCTTGATTCGTATAGATAACGAGTGAGGATCCGGGAAAGGGATAGTGAGAATAATAGGAACGAAGTGACGACAATAATCGTAAATAACGAAAGTGAAAACGAAGGTAAAGTCTAAAATATCTGCATCAATTTTGATTACAAATTATTGATTTCACTGTTTTCTTCCAGTTTTCAAGTTTTATTACATAATTCAGATAAAAATTAAAAATTCAAAACGATACATGATGGGACAGCAAACAAAAGGTTGGTATTCTAACGAGTAAAATATTAATGAAAAGAAGAAGAAAAATTATAAAATGATAAAAAGTAGGCATATACAATGAAGAAAAATAATATCATCTAGCACAGAAATATCTTTTTTTTAAATATAAAAATTATAATTAAAAATTATTATAAAAAAATCAAAAAAAAAAAAAAAAATCGATAGCACATATCTATTTTAAAGTATTTACAACCCCTCCCACCCTCCTAGAATCCCGTGGATTTTCCACGGGCCCTGCTAGTCTATATATTAATACGCAAAATCGTCGCGGGGGGTAAAAACGGTTCATGAAAAACGTCTTTCCTCGACCGCGCCCCCCTTCGCCGTGGCGCGGGAACGGCGACACAATTATACGAGGCATGTCTCCCGTACCCCGCGTGCCACGTCGACCCCGCGGTCGCCGTCGATGTCGTTAAAGGTGGTTTCGGGGTCCCGGGGAGGACGAGCGGACGAGAGCACGGCCGTCGTTGTCCGTGCAAGAAGGCGACGAACCCGCGAGAGTGAGGCAGCAAGGCGTGCACCCGCCCTCTGTCTAATCAAGGAGATACACTTTTAAGAGACGATCCACTCTATAATGTGTTGTAGCAGATACACGCTGCAACAGAGCGGGCCTACCCGTGTTAGGCATCTTGCTTATGATATGCTTTGTAGGCACTTTACGGGCATGCCAGAGAAATACACAGCATACGACAATCCACTCAAGTCATGTGGCGTAGCAAGTACAAGGCGCAACGGGTTGGGCCTGTCCGGTGTTAGGCATCTTGCTATATAGGCCTTTGCAGCAGCCAAACTGACGAGAACGTATTATGTTGGTTCTACGCGCCCAGGCCACACACACACAGTTGAGACAATTCGTGCGACAGCTGCGATATATTGGCACAAATCGTCCGATTTTTCGCGTAAAATCTTTACTTTGAAAATATTTATACATATTCTGTGAACCATGTCAACATAATCATAGTCCAAGCTTCTGCTTTATTGGTCTTTTCATGAAAACTACATTAAAATCACAACAACAATAACGCAAATAGATTGAAATTATCGAGACCATATAACTGACGAGAAGGTAAATTCAGCGAGCTCACGTAATATCAAATGCCTCCGCACGGGCAACTCCCGCGGTGCCAGTCACGGCGCTCACGCCATGCAATTTACTGTACCCTGTGCGGTAACTGCAGCACTCTACTGCTGTACCTGTAATACTGGCTGTATAGCGTGTCTTTAGACTCTTCAATGTTTCGTGTTTGAGCCGTGCAATGAATTGTTGTTTTCTTTATTTCTTTATTGAATGTGATGTGAATGTGAGTACGGTACATGCTATTACAGAAGTGTCCAAGGAATGATAGGCCTACAGGTGGAAGGGATATAAAACAATTATACAATGACTCATTCTCGGAACAAGCTAAAACTATTCGCACTCGGGAACAGTACTGTTCTCTCTGGGGCCGCGATCGATGGCCCTCGGGATAATATAATACGATTTGATGTTCCTTCGATGCGAATAGTTTTAGCTAGATCCTCGAGTCACTTCGAGTGTCATTGTATATTTGTATATTTGTATATTATTTTCATTGTAGGACTAAATTAACTTAGTAATGTGTGAAAATAACCAAAATGATAATGGGAGTGAAGTGCATGAGAACAATATTTGTAGGCCTATCAGGGGCGTCAATCCATTATCCTTCGAGTGTCATTGTATATTTGTATATTATTTTCATTGTAGGACTAAATTAACTTAGCAATGTGTGAAAAAACCAAAATGATAATGGGAGTGAAGTGCATGCTGAGAACAATATTCGTAGGCCTATCAGGGGCGTCAATCCATTATCCTGGGGACGGGGGACACGTCCCCAAGAATTTTCAGGTGGTGAAATGTCCCCCACGATTTGGGGTTAAAATCTTTCCTTTTTCTTTCTTTCTCTCTTTCTCTGTTGACTTCGCGGGAGGGGGGAAACTTTATTCAAACAGTCGAGAACGGTACTATGAAACGTCTTCTTTCTCTAAAAATTTAATGAAACAGGGATTAAGAGTCGAGAACGGTACAACGAATCGTCTTCGTTCTCTAATATTTTAATGAAACGTCGCTTCCGCTACGCGCGAGAGGGTGGAAACTGAATTCAGGCAAGGATTAAGAGTCGATCGAGAACGGTACAATTACGAATCGTCTTCTTACTCTAATAATTGAATGAAACGTCACAGCTTCGCGCTACGCGCGAGAGGGTGGAAACTGAATTCAAACAAGGATTAAGAGTCCAGAACGGTAGAACGAATCGTCTTCTTTCTCTAATAATTTAATGAAACGTCAAAGCTTCCGCGCTACGCGCGAGAGGGTGGAAACTGAATTCAGACAAGGATTAAGAGTCCAGAACGGTAGAACGAATCGTCTTCTTTCTCTAATAATTTAATGAAACGTCAAAGCTTCCGAGCTATACGCGCGAGAGGGTGGAAACTGAATTCAGACAAGAATTAAGAGTCGAGAACGGTAGAACGAATCGTCTTCTTTCTCTAATAATTTAATGAAACGTCAAAGCTTGCGCTTACGCGCGAGAGGGTGGAAACTGAATTCCGACAAGGATTAAGAGTCCAGAACGGTAGAACGAATCGTCTTCTTTCTCTAATAATTTAATGAAACGTCAAAGCTTCTGCGCTACGCGCGAGAGGGTGGAAACTGAATTCAGACAAGGATTAAGAGTCCAGAACAGTATAACGAATCGTCTTCTTTCTCTAATTTAATGAAACGTCAAAGCTTGAGCTATACGCGCGAGAGGGTGGAAACTGAATTCAGACAAGAATTAAGAGTCGAGAACGGTAGAACGAATCGTCTTCTTTCTCTGATAATTATGAAACGTCAAACTTAGCGCTTCGCGCGGGAGATGGGAAACTGAATTCAGACAAAGATTAAGAGTCGAGAACCGTACAACCAATCGTCTTCTTTCTCTAAAAATGTAATGAAACGTCAAAGATAAAAAGACAATAAATGAACCGGTCACCAATGAAAGTACATGCCGTGAAACAGCGTAACTAGAGAGAGAGTGACATGTAATTGTGTCCCCCCATGCTCAAACTCGGATTGCAATGACGCCCTTGATTCGTATAGATAACGAGAGTGAGGATCCGGGAAAGGGATAGTGAGAATAATAGGAACGAAGTGACGACAATAATAATCGTAAATAACGAAAGTGAAAACGAAGGTAAAGTCTAAAATATCTGCATCAATTTTGATTACAAATAATTGATTTCACTGTTTTCTTCCAGTTTTCAAGTTTTATTACATAATTCTGATAAAAATTAAAAATTCAAAACGATACATGATGGGACAGCAAACAAAAGGTTGGTATTCTAACGAGTAAAATATTAATGAAAAGAAGAAGAAAATTATAAAATGATAAAAAGTAGGCATATACAATGAAGAAAATAATATCATCTAGCACAGAAATATCTTTTTTTTTAAATATAATAAAAATTATAATTAAAAATTATTATAAAAAAAAAAAAAAAAAAAAAAAAAAATCGATAGCACATATCTATTTTAAAGTATTTACAACCCCTCCCACCCTCCTAGAATCCCGTGGATTTTCCACGGGCCCTGCTAGTCTATATATTAATACGCAAAATCGTCGCGGGGGTAAAACGGTTCATGAAAACGTCTTTCCTCGACCGCGCCCCCTTCGCCGTGGCGCGGGAACGGCGACACAATTATACGAGGCATGTCTCCCGTACCCGCGTGCCACGTCGACCCCGCGGTCGCCGTCGATGTCGTTAAAGGTGGTTTCGGGGTCCCGGGGAGGACGAGCGGACGAGAGCACGGCCGTCGTTGTCCGTGCAAGAAGGCGACGAACCCGCGAGAGTGAGGCAGCAAGGCGTGCACCCGCCCTCTGTCTAATCAAGGAGATACACTTTTAAGAGACGATCCACTCTATAATGTGTTGTAGCAGATACACGCTGCAACAGAGCGGGCCTACCCGTGTTAGGCATCTTGCTTATGATATGCTTTGTAGGCACTTTACGGGCATGCCAGAGAAATACACAGCATACGACAATCCACTCAAGTCATGTGGCGTAGCAAGTACAAGGCGCAACGGGTTGGGCCTGTCCGGTGTTAGGCATCTTGCTATATATAGGCCTTTGCAGCAGCCAAACTGACGAGAACGTATTATGTTGGTTCTACGCCCAGGCCACACACACACACAGTTGAGACAATTCGTGCGACAGCTGCGATATATTGGCACAAATCGTCCGATTTTTCGCGTAAAATCTTTACTTTGAAAATATTTATACATATTCTGTGAACCATGTCAACATAATCATAGTCCAAGCTTCTGCTTTATTGGTCTTTTCATGAAAACTACATTAAAATCACAACAACAATAACGCAAATAGATTGAAATTATCGAGACCATATAACTGACGAGAAGGTAAATTCAGCGAGCTCACGTAATATCAAATGCCTCCGCACGGGCAACTCCCGCGGTGCCAGTCACGGCGCTCACGCCATGCAATTTACTGTACCCTGTGCGGTAACTGCAGCACTCTACTGCTGTACCTGTAATACTGGCTGTATAGCGTGTCTTTAGACTCTTCAATGTTTCGTGTTTGAGCCGTGCAATGAATTGTTGTTTTCTTTTATTTCTTTATTGAATGTGATGTGAATGTGAGTACGGTACATGCTATTACAGAAGTGTCCAAGGAATGATAGGCCTACAGGTGGAAGGGATATAAAACAATTATACAATGACTCATTCTCGGAACAAGCTAAAACTATTCGCACTCGGGAACAGTACTGTTCTCTCTGGGGCCGCGATCGATGGCCCTCGGGATAATATAATACGATTTGATGTTCCTTCGATGCGAATAGTTTTAGCTAGATCCTCGAGTCACTTCGAGTGTCATTGTATATTTGTATATTTGTATATTATTTTCATTGTAGGACTAAATTAACTTAGTAATGTGTGAAAATAACCAAAATGATAATGGGAGTGAAGTGCATGAGAACAATATTTGTAGGCCTATCAGGGCGTCAATCCATTATCCTTCGAGTGTCATTGTATATTTGTATATTATTTTCATTGTAGGACTAAATTAACTTAGCAATGTGTGAAAAAACCAAAATGATAATGGGAGTGAAGTGCATGCTGAGAACAATATTCGTAGGCCTATCAGGGGCGTCAATCCATTATCCTGGGGACGGGGACACGTCCCCCCCACGAATTTTCAGGTGGTGAAATGTCCCCCACGATTTGGGGTTAAAATCTTTCCTTTTTCTTCTTTCTCTCTCTTTCTCTCTGTTGACTTCGCGCGGGAGGGGGGAAACTTTATTCAAACAGTCGAGAACGGTACTATGAAACGTCTTCTTTCTAAAAATTTAATGAAACAGGGATTAAGAGTCGAGAACGGTACAACGAATCGTCTTCGTTCTCTAATATTTTAATGAAACGTCAAGCTTCCGCGCTACGCGCGAGAGGGTGGAAACTGAATTCAGGCAAGGATTAAGAGTCGATCGAGAACGGTACAATTACGAATCGTCTTCTTACTCTAATAATTGAATGAAACGTCACAGCTTCCGCTACGCGCGAGAGGGTGGAAACTGAATTCAACAAGGATTAAGAGTCCAGAACGGTAGAACGAATCGTCTTCTTTCTAATAATTTAATGAAACGTCAAAGCTCGCGCTACGCGCGAGAGGGTGGAAACTGAATTCAGACAAGGATTAAGAGTCCAGAACGGTAGAACGAATCGTCTCCTTTCTCTAATAATTTAATGAAACGTCAAAGCTTCCGAGCTATACGCGCGAGAGGGTGGAAACTGAATTCAGACAAGAATTAAGAGTCGAGAACGGTAGAACGAATCGTCTTCTTTCTCTAATAATTTAATGAAACGTCAAAGCTTGAGCTATACGCGCGAGAGGGTGGAAACTGAATTCCGACAAGGATTAAGAGTCCAGAACGGTAGAACGAATCGTCTTCTTTCTCTAATAATTTAATGAAACGTCAAAGCTTCCGCTACGCGCGAGAGGGTGGAAACTGAATTCAGACAAGGATTAAGAGTCCAGAACAGTATAACGAATCGTCTTCTTTCTCTAATAATTTAATGAAACGTCAAAGCTTCCGAGCTATACGCGAGAGGGTGGAAACTGAATTCAGACAAGAATTAAGAGTCGAGAACGGTAGAACGAATCGTCTTCTTTCTCTGATAATTATGAAACGTCAAAACTTACGCGCTTCGCGCGGGAGATGGGAAACTGAATTCAGACAAAGATTAAGAGTCGAGAACCGTACAACCAATCGTCTTCTTTCTAAAAAATGTAATGAAACGTCAAAGATAAAAAGACAATAAATGAACCGGTCACCAATGAAAGTACATGCCGTGAAACAGCGTAACTAGAGAGAGAGTGACATGTAATTGTGTCCCCCCATGCTCAAACTCGGATTGCAATGACGCCCTTGATTCGTATAGATAACGAGAGTGAGGATCCGGGAAAGGGATAGTGAGAATAATAGGAACGAAGTGACGACAATAATAATCGTAAATAACGAAAGTGAAAACGAAGGTAAAGTCTAAAATATCTGCATCAATTTTGATTACAAATAATTGATTTCACTGTTTTCTTCCAGTTTTCAAGTTTTATTACATAATTCTGATAAAAATTAAAAATTCAAAACGATACATGATGGGACAGCAAACAAAAGGTTGGTATTCTAACGAGTAAAATATTAATGAAAAGAAGAAGAAAAATTATAAAATGATAAAAAGTAGGCATATACAATGAAGAAAAATAATATCATCTAGCACAGAAATATCTTTTTTTAAATATAATAAAATTATAATTAAAAATTATTATAAAAAAATCAAAAAAAAAAAAAAAAAAAAATCGATAGCACATATCTATTTTAAAGTATTTACAACCCCTCCCACCCTCCCTAGAATCCCGTGGATTTTCCACGGGCCCTGCTAGTCTATATATTAATACGCAAAATCGTCGCGGGGGTAAAACGGTTCATGAAAACGTCTTTCCTCGACCGCGCCCCCCTTCGCCGTGGCGCGGGAACGGCGACACAATTATACGAGGCATGTCTCCCGTACCCCGCGTGCCACGTCGACCCCGCGGTCGCCGTCGATGTCGTTAAAGGTGGTTTCGGGGTCCCGGGGAGGACGAGCGGACGAGAGCACGGCCGTCGTTGTCCGTGCAAGAAGGCGACGAACCCGCGAGAGTGAGGCAGCAAGGCGTGCACCCGCCCTCTGTCTAATCAAGGAGATACACTTTTAAGAGACGATCCACTCTATAATGTGTTGTAGCAGATACACGCTGCAACAGAGCGGGCCTACCCGTGTTAGGCATCTTGCTTATGATATGCTTTGTAGGCACTTTACGGGCATGCCAGAGAAATACACAGCATACGACAATCCACTCAAGTCATGTGGCGTAGCAAGTACAAGGCGCAACGGGTTGGGCCTGTCCGGTGTTAGGCATCTTGCTATATAGGCCTTTGCAGCAGCCAAACTGACGAGAACGTATTATGTTGGTTCTACGCCCAGGCCACACACACACACAGTTGAGACAATTCGTGCGACAGCTGCGATATATTGGCACAAATCGTCCGATTTTTCGCGTAAAATCTTTACTTTGAAAATATTTATACATATTCTGTGAACCATGTCAACATAATCATAGTCCAAGCTTCTGCTTTATTGGTCTTTTCATGAAAACTACATTAAAATCACAACAACAATAACGCAAATAGATTGAAATTATCGAGACCATATAACTGACGAGAAGGTAAATTCAGCGAGCTCACGTAATATCAAATGCCTCCGCACGGGCAACTCCGCGGTGCCAGTCACGGCGCTCACGCCATGCAATTTACTGTACCCTGTGCGGTAACTGCAGCACTCTACTGCTGTACCTGTAATACTGGCTGTATAGCGTGTCTTTAGACTCTTCAATGTTTCGTGTTTGAGCCGTGCAATGAATTGTTGTTTTCTTTTATTTCTTTATTGAATGTGATGTGAATGTGAGTACGGTACATGCTATTACAGAAGTGTCCAAGGAATGATAGGCCTACAGGTGGAAGGGATATAAAACAATTATACAATGACTCATTCTCGGAACAAGCTAAAACTATTCGCACTCGGGAACAGTACTGTTCTCTCTGGGGCCGCGATCGATGGCCCTCGGGATAATATAATACGATTTGATGTTCCTTCGATGCGAATAGTTTTAGCTAGATCCTCGAGTCACTTCGAGTGTCATTGTATATTTGTATATTTGTATATTATTTTCATTGTAGGACTAAATTAACTTAGTAATGTGTGAAAATAACCAAAATGATAATGGGAGTGAAGTGCATGAGAACAATATTTGTAGGCCTATCAGGGGCGTCAATCCATTATCCTTCGAGTGTCATTGTATATTTGTATATTATTTTCATTGTAGGACTAAATTAACTTAGCAATGTGTGAAAAAACCAAAATGATAATGGGAGTGAAGTGCATGCTGAGAACAATATTCGTAGGCCTATCAGGGGCGTCAATCCATTATCCTGGGGGACGGGGGACACGTCCCCCCCCCACGAATTTTCAGGTGGTGAAATGTCCCCCCACGATTTGGGGTTAAAATCTTTCCTTTTTCTTTCTTTCTTTCTTTCTCTCTGTTGACTTCGCGCGGGAGGGGGAAACTTTATTCAAACAGTCGAGAACGGTACTATGAAACGTCTTTCTCTAAAAATTTAATGAAACAGGGATTAAGAGTCGAGAACGGTACAACGAATCGTCTTCGTTCTCTAATATTTTAATGAAACGTCAAGCTTCCGCGCTACGCGCGAGAGGGTGGAAACTGAATTCAGGCAAGGATTAAGAGTCGATCGAGAACGGTAAGATTACGAATCGTCTTCTTACTCTAATAATTGAATGAAACGTCACAGCTTCGCGCTACGCGCGAGAGTGGAAACTGAATTCCGACAAGGATTAAGAGTCCAGAACGGTAGAACGAATCGTCTTCTTTCTCTAATAATTTAATGAAACGTCAAAGCTTCTGCGCTACGCGCGAGAGGGTGGAACTGAATTCAGACAAGGATTAAGAGTCCAGAACGGTATAACGAATCGTCTTCTTTCTCTAATAATTTAATGAAACGTCAAAGCTTCCGAGCTATACGCGCGAGAGGGTGGAAACTGAATTCAGACAAGAATTAAGAGTCGAGAACGGTAGAACGAATCGTCTTCTTCTCTGATAATTATGAAACGTCAAAACTTACGCTTCGCGCGGGAGATGGGAAACTGAATTCAGACAAAGATTAAGAGTCGAGAACCGTACAACCAATCGTCTTCTTTCTAAAAAATGTAATGAAACGTCAAAGATAAAGACAATAAATGAACCGGTCACCAATGAAAGTACATGCCGTGAAACAGCGTAACTAGAGAGAGAGTGACATGTAATTGTGTCCCCCATGCTCAAACTCGGATTGCAATGACGCCCTTGATTCGTATAGATAACGAGAGTGAGGATCCGGGAAAGGGATAGTGAGAATAATAGGAACGAAGTGACGACAATAATCGTAAATAACGAAAGTGAAAACGAAGGTAAAGTCTAAAATATCTGCATCAATTTTGATTACAAATAATTGATTTCACTGTTTTCTTCCAGTTTTCAAGTTTTATTACATAATTCTGATAAAAATTAAAAATTCAAAACGATACATGATGGGACAGCAAACAAAAGGTTGGTATTCTAACGAGTAAAATATTAATGAAAAGAAGAAGAAATTATAAAATGATAAAAGTAGGCATATACAATGAAGAAAATAATATCATCTAGCACAGAAATATCTTTTTTTAATATAATAAAAATTATAATTAAAAATTATTATTAAAAAAAATCAAAAAAAAAAAAAAAATCGATAGCACATATCTATTTTAAAGTATTTACAACCCCTCCCACCCTCCCTAGAATCCCGTGGATTTTCCACGGGCCCTGCTAGTCTATATATTAATACGCAAAATCGTCGCGGGGGGTAAAAACGGTTCATGAAAACGTCTTTCCTCGACCGCGCCCTTCGCCGTGGCGCGGGAACGGCGACACAATTATACGAGGCATGTCTCCCGTACCCCGCGTGCCACGTCGACCCCGCGGTCGCCGTCGATGTCGTTAAAGGTGGTTTCGGGGTCCCGGGGAGGACGGGCGGACGAGAGCACGGCCGTCGTTGTCCGTGCAAGGAGGCGACGAACCCGCGAGAGTGAGGCAGCGAGGCGTGCACCCGCCCTCTGTCTAATCAAGGAGATACACTTTTAAGAGACGATCCACTCTATAATGTGTTGTAGCAGATACACGCTGCAACAGAGCGGGCCTACCCCGTGTTAGGCATCTTGCTTATGATATGCTTTGTAGGCACTTTACGGGCATGCCAGAGAAATACACAGCATACGACAATCCACTCACGTCATGTGGCGTAGCAAGTACAAGGCGCAACGGGTTGGGCCTGTCCGGTGTTAGGCATCTTGCTATATATAGGCCTTTGCAGCAGCCAAACTGACGAGAACGTATTATGTTGGTTCTACGCCCAGGCCACACACACACACAGTTGAGACAATTCGTGCGACAGCTGCGATATATTGGCACAAACCGTCCGATTTTTGGCGTAAAATCTTTACTCTGAAAATATTTATACATATTCTGTGAACCATGCCAACATAATCATAGTCCAAGCTTCTGCTTTATTGGTCTTTTCATGAAAACTACATTAAAATCACAACAACAATAACGCAAATAGATTGAAATTATCGAGACCATATAACTGACGAGAAGGTAAATTCAGCGAGCTCACGTAATATCAAATGCCTCCGCACGGGCAACTCCTGCGGTGCCAGTCACGGCGCTCACGCAATGCAATTAACCTGTGCGGTAACTGCAGCACTCTACTGCTGTACCTGTAGTGTCTTTAGACTCTTCAATGTTTCGTGTTTGAGCCGCACAATTAATTGTTGGTTACTTTTAATCTTTTATTGAATGTGATGTGAATGTGAGTACGGTACATGCTATTACAGAAGTGTCCAAGGAATGATAGGCCTACAGGTGGAAGGGATATAAAACAATTATACATGACTCATTCTCGGAACAAGCTAAAACTATTCGC
Organism: Mesocentrotus franciscanus; assembly: GCA_037976565.1. Classification (NCBI taxonomy): domain Eukaryota; kingdom Metazoa; phylum Echinodermata; class Echinoidea; order Camarodonta; family Strongylocentrotidae; genus Mesocentrotus; species Mesocentrotus franciscanus. The sequence goes on along the minus strand of CP137667.1, from coordinate 3,551,962 downwards.
ACTCGGGAACAGTACTGTTCTCTCTGGGCCGCGATCGATGGCCCTCGGGATAATATAATACGATTTGATGTTCCTTCGATGCGAAAAGTTTTAGCTAGATCCTCGAGTCACTGGAGTGTCATTGTATATTTGTATATTTGTATATTATTTTCATTGTAGGACTAAATTAACTTAGTAATGTGTGAAAATAACCAAAATGATAATGGGAGTGAAGTGCATGAGAACAATATCGTAGGCCTATCAGGGGCGTCAATCCATTATCCTGGGGACGGGACACGTCCCCCACGAATTTTCAGGTGGTGAAATGTCCCCCACGATTTGGGGAAAATCTTTCCTTTTTTCTTTCTTTCTTCTCTCTCTGTTGACTTCGCGCGGAGGGGGAAACTTTATTCAAACAGTCGAGAACGGTACTAGTGAAACGTCTTCTTTCTAAAAATTTAATGAAACAGGGATTAAGAGTCGAGAACGGTACAACGAATCGTCTTCGTTCTCTAATATTTTAATGAAACGTCAAGCTTCCGCGCTACGCGCGAGAGGGTGGAAACTGAATTGCGCAAGGATGAAGAGAACGGTACAATTACGAATCGTCTTCTTACTCTAATAATTGAATGAAACGTCACAGCTTCTGCGCTACGCGAGAGGGTGGAAACTGAATTCGACAAGGATTAAGAGTCCAGAACGGTAGAACGAATCGTCTTTCTCTGTAATTTAATGAAACGTCAAAGCTTGCGCTACGCGCGAGAGGGTGGAAACTGAATTCAGACAAGGATTAAGAGTGCAGAACGGTATAACGAATCGTCTTCTTTCTCTAATAATTTAATGAAACGTAAAAGCTTCCTGAGCTATACGCGCGAGAGGGTGGAAACTGAATTCAGACAAGAATTAAGAGTCGAGAACGGTAGAACGAATCGTCTTCTTCTGATAATTATGAAACGTCAAAACTTATGCGCTTCGCGCGGGAGATGGGAAACTGAATTCAGACAAAGATTAAGAGTCGAGAACCGTACAACCAATCGTCTTCTTTCTAAAAAATGTAATGAAACGTCAAAGATAAAAAGACAATAAATGAACCGGTCACCAATGAAAGTACATGCCGTGAAACAGCGTAACTAGAGAGAGTGACATGTAATTGTGTCCCCCATGCTCAAACTCGGATTGCAATGACGCCCTTGATTCGTATAGATAACGAGAGTGAGGATCCGGAAAAAGGGATAGTGAGAATAATAGGAACGAAGTGACGACAATAATCGTAAATAACGAAAGTGAAAACGAAGGTAAAGTCTAAAATATCTGCATCAATTTTGATTACAAATAATTGATTTCACTGTTTTCTTCCAGTTTTCAAGTTTTATTACATAATTTGATAAAATTAAAAATTCAAAACGATACATGATGGGACAGCAAACAAAAGGTTGGTATTCTAACGAGTAAAATATTAATGAAAAGAAGAAGAAAATTATAAAATGATAAAAAGTAGGCATATACAATGAAGAAAATAATATATCTAGCACAGAAATATTTTTTAATATAATAAAATATAATTAAAATTATTATAAAAAAATCAAAAAAAAAAAAAAAAAAAAAAAATCGATAGCACATATCTATTTTAAAGTATTTACAACCCCCTCCCACCCTCCTAGAATCCCGTGGATTTTCCACGGGCCCTGCTAGTCTATATATTAATACGCAAAATCGCCGCGGGGGGTAAAAACGGTTCATGAAAAACGTCTTTCCTCGACCGCCCGCCTCTGCCGTGGCGCGGGAACGGCGACACAATTATCCGAGGATGTCTCCCATGCCGCATGCCACGTCGACCCCGTGGTCGCTGTCCATGTCGTTAAAGGTGGTTTCGGGGTCCCGGGGAGGACGAGCGGACGAGAGCACGGCCGGCGTCATCCGTGCAAGGAGGCGACGAACCCGCGAGAGTGAAGCAGCGAGGCGTGCACCCGCCCTCTGTCTAATCAAAGAGATTACATTATCAAGAGACGTCCAGTCCATGATGTGTTGTAGCAGATACACGTCGCAAAGGGCGGGCCTATCCCGTGTTAGGCATCTTGCTATATGCAGTCTAATCAAAGAGATACTTTATCAAGAGACACCCACTCACGTCATGTAGCGTAGCACATGCATGATGCGATGGGTTGGGCCTATCCCGTGTGAGGCATCTTGCTATATATACGCAGCAGCCAAACTGACGTCAACGTAATACGTGGTTCTACGCTCACACACGTACACACACAGTCGAATTCGTGCGACGGTTACAATATATTGGCACAAACAGTCCGATTTTTCGCGTAAAATCTTTACTTTGAATATATTTGTACAAATTCTGTGGACCATGCCAACATAATCATAGTCCAAGCTTCTGCTTTATTGGTCTTTCATGAAAACTACATTGAAATCACAACAATAATAACGCAAATAGATTGTAATTGTCGAGACCATATAACTGAAGAGAAGAAAAATTCAGCGAGCTTAGGTAATATCACATGCCTCCGCACGGGCAACTCCCGCGGTGTCAGGCCAGTCACGGCGCTCACACAATGCATTTTAACCTATGCGGTAACTGCAGCACTCTAGCTATACTGTAGTACCTGTATATAGCGTGTATTTAGATCATTCAATGTTTCATGTTTGAGCCGTGCAATTGTTGTTTTCTTTTATTTCTTTTTGAATGTGATGTGAATGTGAGTACGGTACGTACATGCTATTACAGAAGTGTGCAAGGAATGATAGGCCTACAGGTGGAAGCAGGCGCGGATCCATGGGGGGGGGGGGCCTTGTCCCCCTCCCAGCAAAGAAAAAAGAGAGAGAGAAGGAAAAGAAGGGAAAGAGGAGAGAAAGGGAAAGAAAGAAGAGGAAGAAGAAAGAAAAGGTGTAAAAGGAGATGGGGGGGCGAAAGGGCCTTGCCTCCCGGGCTGTTGCCTCCCCTCATCAACAAAATAAGAGAGAAGGAAGGAAAGGGAAAGAAAAAGGAAAAGAGGAGATAAAGAGAAAGAAAAAAAGAGGAAGAAAGGAAAAGAAGGGGGATATCAGTTGCAATTTTCTCGCCAACAAGTTGTGAATCGAGGGCCAAAAAAACCTTGCCTCTCCCCGCCCCCGCCAACAAAAAGAGCTAAAATGGAACAAAAAAGAGTAAGAAGAAAAGAAAAGGGTGAAAAGAAGGGAGATCAGTTGCGATTAATCCCGCCAAAAACGTGTGAATCGGCCCTTGCCTCCCTTCCCAGCACACCTAAAAGAGAGAGAAAGAAGGGAAGGGAAAGAAGAAAAAAGAGAAAGAAGAAAGGTAGGGAGATCAGTTGCGATTTTTCCCGCCAACAAGGTGGAGATCGGGGCGCTTGCGTACTGACGGGGCTTGGGTGCTTGGGGCCTGCCCCAAATTTCAAACGTGGTTTATTTCTAATTCGATACCGGTGATTTACAAATGTTGCTGAAAGGTAGGGAGATCAGTTGCGATTTTGCCAACAAGGTGGAGATCGCGCTTGCGTACTGACGGGCTTGGGTGCTTGGCCTGCCCCAAATAAAATTCAAACGTGGTTTATTTCTAATTCGATACCGGTGATTTACAAATGTTGCTGAAATGACATAATTTTCCGAGATTTTTAGTACATTATACTTTTGTATGCGTTTGTTGGAAAATGACAAATTCCCAAATTTACAGTCAGGCAAGAAATATACTTATTTAGAGGCCTACATGTCAGGGTCCGCGGAACGGCAGGGCTCGGGGGCTCGAGCTCCACCTCCCCTCCCACTTTTTGTGAAAAAGTATATTAAAGAGAAATAGAAAGAAAGAAAAGAAAGAAAGAATAGTGACCTGCCAGTGTCACAAAAAATGAGGTATCAAAATATGCTCATCTGACCGTGATTAAATGCCTAAAACCCTGAGCTTCTGGGGGCTCCGCCCCCTGGACCCCACGCCAATGAGTGACCTGCCAGTGTCACAAATAAGGTATCAAATTATACTCATCTGACCGTAATTAAATGCCTAAAAACCCTGAACTTCCGGTGGCTCTGCCCCCTGGACCCACTCAATGGCCCTAAGGCGGACCCTGGATGCTTATCTGACGGTAATTTAATGCCTAAAACCCCTGAGCTTCTGGGGGCTCCGCCCCTTGACACCCCGAATCACTTTGAAAACGTTGAGCGGGGCTTGCATGTAAGAGTGGGGTGATGCGGATTTTTTGTCTGCCCCGGCCTCCCCAAAAAAAAACCATTACGTACCAATATTTGGCTCGCATAACTTCAAATTTGGGCCCCCTAAGGAATCCTGGATCCGCGCCTGGGTGGAAGGGATATAAAACAAATATACAATGACTCATTCTCGGAACAAGCTAAAACTATTCGCACTCAGGAACATCAATAGTACTGTTCTCCCTCGGGCCGCGATGGCCCTCGGGAGAATATAATACGATTTGATGTTCCTTCGATGCTCGAGTGTCATTGTATATTTGTATATTTGTATATTATTTTCAGTGCATGCATGAGAACAATATTTGTATAGATAACGAGTGAGGATCCGGAAAGGGATAGTGAAAAAGTAGGAACGAATTTAAGTGACGACAATAATCGTAATTAACGAAAGTAAAAGAAAGTATTAGACTAAAATATATGCATCAATTTTAATTACAAATTATTGACTTCACTGTTTTCTTCCAATTTTCAAGTTTTATTACATGATACATATTTATAAAAAAAAATTCAAAATGATACATGGGACAGCAAACAAAAGGTTGATATTCTAACGAGTACAATATTAATGAAAAGAAGAAGAAAAATTAAAAATGATAAAAAGAAATTATCTTTAAAAATATTATTTAAAAAAAAAAAAAAAAATAATAATAATAATATTAATAATAATGATCGATAGCACATATCTATTTTCAACCCCCCACCCTCCCTAGAATCCCGTGGATTCTCCACGGGTCCTGCTAGTATTTGTTTTAATGGCCTAACATAATTATATATGGCGCATAATATGTTATCGCTACGTAGCCATAGCGTTAAAGGCGAGTTTAATAGAGAGGGGAAGAGGGGAAGAGGGGGGTCGAGAAACAAAAGGGACGCGTTGACCCGTGTATTGTTCATGAAATTCATTCAATACACTACTGTTTAATGGCCGGCGGAGTTGGGCAAAGGCAACATTGAATGTCCGAGATGCCATTGTTACCTCTATTATCACGTATACTTTAAATAGAACGCGCTAATAGATCGGCGGCCTGGGGGAGGTGACTAAAGTGAAAAGAGCATTTCGTCGGCTTTCAAACTATTTAATACACTAAACTGAATATCAAGGACGAACATAGTATTTGATGGAAAGACAAAATACATGTATATCATTGCTCTTCCGTCAAATGATTGACAGTGAACATTCAACACAAATAACACGATGCATTTACTTCAAAGAAAATTAACATGTTTAATCACAATGTTAATTAAACGTAGATATTATTATGGTCATAATCGAGAAGGTGGCTAATGCGCCTAGATCTTTCTAACTAGTTAATCAGTTGAAGTTCCAGATATTGGCCTGTACATGTTGCAATTAGCTAATTTTATCATTCTCGTATTTGCGCAATTTGCGATTTCAGGAAAATTGTTAAATTTCTAAGTTGTAATTGTCCAGAGTTGAAATTTTAGGACAGTGTGCACCAGACACTTGTTAAGATCAAGGTCACCTAAGGTCTATTATCCTAGATTTCTGATCGGGACGGGGGAGGGGTATATTGTCCTAGGAGGTAGAAATCCTACAGAGATAGATGTCCAGAGGCAATCGTTCAAGGGTATATTGACTTGGGTATGGCAGAGTAGTCTGAGGGTATTCATGTCCAAGGGTGCATTCTCCTAGTGGGTAGGTTGTCAGTGGATGGTAGTTGGAGGGGTTCTTGTATGAACGTAGAACATTCATTTCCGAAATAATTTTGATCTACTGCCAATCATAGCCGTATTCTACCGTTTGTAGTTTAACTACATGCATAGTAAAGACTACTGTTTACTGTCCAGAAAGTTTGTGGACAATCTATTTCATTAATATTTCATTTATCTACATTGTAAACATTGATGGGGACTAAAGGTTTTTTCAATTCAATTCAAATGAACATTTATTTCTTCCATTCAATTTTACAACATATTTGACATCTGTTCAAACAATACAATTTATACGTAGGAACAAAGATATAATTTGAGAACTTGTATTACAAGGAAGAAGGCGCGAAACCCAATAAGCAAAGCTTGTAGTGGGTACGCCCGAATACACAAATACATAATATACATTATAAATAGAAGAAAGGAAGAAAGGGATAGGCAAGGAGGAGAAGAGGATAGAGAGCTTGGAGAAAGAGAAAAGAAGAGGACTGCAACATCGTAGCAATGGAGTGAATGGCATGTATACACAACATAATGGCAAGATATAGGTGAAGGGTATGTTTTAACAAGTGTTTTTGATATGCATATATATACAAACATGTGTATATATTTCGTTACAAGTACATACATTAATACAATATATACACATATATTCATATATGTTTACATGATTATACACATGCATACAACATATATATATATATATACCGTTATATATATATATATATATACACACACCAATACGCATCCCCTTATACAATATACATATACATACAATCGTCACCCTAATCGGGTATAGGGCTAATACTTAAGCACTGTAATTTAAAATCATACATATTTTAAGCTTCCAAGAGAAGCTTGAGAGGGATACAGATTTCCTCATAGGTTCAGGTAAGTCGTTCCAAAGCTTAGGACCGTTGAAACGGATATTATTTTTCTTCAGATGATCTGGTACCATAAGAATGGATATCTGAAACACGTTGGAATTGGCCGCAGAACTGAGAAGGTAGTTGTGAGTTTAGACATTTATATAATAATGTGCATTGTTGAAGTTTATTTATATCTTCAATACGAAGCAACTTAAGAGATTTAGATAAAGGATCGCTACTGGATCGTGGGTGAGAAACTGATATTATACGTAAAACCTTATTTTGCAGTGCACAAAGCTTTTTTAGACTTGTTCGGTATGTATTTGACCATATAATATTACAATAGGACAGGGATGGGACAATCAAAGAACAGTATAAAGTATGTGATATCGTTTTGGGCAAAAACATACTTAGGCGGTAAATGACACGTGTTTTGAGCTATTTTGTTTTTAAGTGCATTTATATGATTTGTTCATGTTAATTTACTGTCTATGAAAATACCAAGAAACCTAGTAGAATCCACTCTGGGAAGAATATAATTATTTAATTTGATTTGTACAGAGCTAAAGTCAGGAGGTTTTGGAGCGTTGTAAAATATCATGTAGTTATATTTCTTGAAGTTGATTGTTAATTTAGTGGCAGCAAACCAATTGCAGACATTTATTAATTGAATCATGCTCTGATGAAAATAGATATTTTATCAACCAAACCCCTAACCTGAAACCTAAAAATAACAGAACACCTAATACCTAATGTTCAGTAGTAGCGCGCCTTATATCTTTCATGGCATAAAGCCATGTGTTCCCAGAACAAAATGGTTATTTTTATGTGGTTTGTGTAGACACCATTTAAGGAATGGCACTATAAGTATACTGGTTCAAAACGCCCCCATATAATCCACACATGTTTTAGACATGCATAGGTCTCCCGGAATAGCTTTTGATTCCCCCTTTTCAAAGGAATACATCTACCAGTAGAACATAGAATGCTTTGATTGTGTATTAATGAGCAAACATTACGTAGCTTTCTCGGTGAGCGCCTTAACATTTCCTAAAAATGACCTTTTGTCTGCTCATGCCCAGATTGTAACTACAAACTGGCTTGTTGGATGTCCATCTGATTGGACCACTCACCCATATTTGCATATTTGACCACCACTTCCTACATTTTGCTATAAATTGTCACGCATTAAATTACAGCCATCTTGAATGACCCTGTCCTCTGGGCCTTGAAAGTTATGTCATCCCAGATTCAAGTCTGACAGCTTCCAGTGAGTATGATGCTGACCATGGTGCAAAGAGGGGTCGTCTTAACCTTGCCGCGGTCGGTGACCTGCGTGGAGCCTGGTGTGCACTAAACAACAATGCCAACCAGTGGATCCAGGTAAGAAAGATTTCTTAAGGCCAACTTAGACACGAAACATTTAGACAACCCCTATTGCTATGGCATGGGTTCGTGTCCAACTGCTGCCACCGTATCAGTAATGAAAGGGTCAACAGTCAATGTTTAGCTAGGCCATAGTTTAGTTTGTATCCATACACTGCCATAATTCTGTAATAAGAGTCACCTGTCATTTCTATACCATGGATTCATATTCCACCGCTTGCACCATGTCAGTAATAAAAGAGTCACCAGACATTTCTATAGCACCGTAAACATTTGTTTTTATTGGCCAATTTTTGAGGTGACTTGTGGGTTCGTAGATTTATTTCTCCTCTCTTTAGGTAAAGCTACTATAAGATTGCCATAGTTACATAATTATTCACATCCAAGTCAGCACTTTTATTCCTTTTTAAGGGCTTTAATACAAGTGTTCGATATTGCTCAGAAATGATATCGATAATTCGAGCATTAATGTGGAGAACTTCTAATATAGATAATGCCCTTGGAGGAGCTGAACTGTATAAAAAAAACAAGGTAATGTCGTTGATAGGTGCATGCTCATTGGTTAAAAGTTTTGTCATGGAGATAGACCAATAAAATGAATATGAGGATAAACATCAAGAATTCTTCCTCCGATTCTTTTCTTTCTACAAGGTGGATCTTTTGGACCTTTACCGTATCATTTCAGTTGCGACTCAAGGGCGACAAGAACATGACCAGTGGGTTACAAGCTACAAGCTTGCTTGTAGTACTGATGGCACGAGCTTTCACACCGTGCAGGGCATTTCTACAAACCCTGGAGCTGACAGGGTAAGTTTGTCCTATGGTTATTCATTTATTAATATTACATTAACTCTATTCTTGAAGAATTTTGAAGGCATTTCATATCTCATTGAAAACTATTTGAATATTTTTATATTAGGATGATTTCTTTCAAAAATAAATGCAATCGTTACCTCAAGAACAAAGACACATGTTTGGTGTACTATTTACTATTCCGCATCCACAAAGTATAAGAGGTGCTTATTATTAGGTAGAATTAAAGAACTGTCTATATTTGTGTATATGCTAGAGCAAGAAATGCACTTTAAGCAAAAATTCTTCAATCCATTTCGGTTTTTATTTCTATTTTATTACTATCTCTCGAAAACGAAAAATGGATGTAACCAGAAATAAACTTCAAATAGAAACATAAGAATAGGTACTGTAGAAATAAAAAATATTTTTTATTTAGCATGCTAAATCAGGTTCTCTTTAATTCGATTGCAACTAACTGCAGAATCATTAGAGTCATAATCATTCAAAAATGGATTGATTTTCCTTTTTCATTGAAGATCTTCACCGGTAATGTTGACCGCAACACCATCGTGACCAACACTCTTCCTGCGCCCCAGGTTTGCCGCTATGTTCGCTTGATGCCTGTCAACTGGGTCTCGCACATCAGTCTTCGTATGGAGATCTACGGTGAAGGTCCTCCCACAGGTAAGTTTTAAAACTATTGTTGCTCTAACATTGTTTGCTCCATCTTCAATTTATCCAGCGACAATTGCTCTGGGCTTTATTTCATCAATGAACGAGGCTTAGTGCTAAGGTTATGATTGGGTTTTAGGTTAGGTTCAAAGTTAGGGTTAGGAATAGTCCTTGTTCGAGGATTGAAGTTAAGATTTCAGTTAGTTCATGATATATGGCATTTAGTGCTGAGGGTTGTTGTATCTTAGAATTCGTGTTGAAGAAGGCATTTGACATAAGTCCGGGCTCCACATTATTCTTTTTTGAGAGAGGGTTGAGATTGAACTGTTGAGGATCTCTTAGCATGTACCCCAGTCCTCCGGGGTTAATGTCTAAATTGTAATTGACCAGAGTTGAAATTTTAGGACAGTGTGCACCAGACACTTGTTAAGGTCAAGGTCACCTAAGGTCTATTATCCTAGATATCTGATCGGGACGGGGGAGGGGTATATTGTCCTAGGAGGAAGAAATCCTACAGAGATAGATGTCCTGAGGCAATCGTTCAAGGGTATATTGACTTGGGTATGGCAGAGTAGTCTGAGGGTATTCATGTCCAAGGGTGCATTCTCCTAGTGGGTAGGTTGACAGTGGATGGTAGTTGGAGGGGTTCTTGTGTGAATGTAGAACATTCATTTCCGAAAGAATTTTGATTTATGAAAGGTTTTATGAAACATGTTCTGATGAAAATAGCTATTTGATCAACCAAAGTCCTAACTTCAAACATAAAATAACAGAAGGCCTAACACATAACGTTCAGTAGTAGCGCGGCTTATATCTTCCATGGCATAATGCCATGTGTTCCCAGACCAAAGTTGTTATTTTAATGTGGTTTATTCAGACACCATTTAAGGATTTGCAGCACTTACGACTATAAGTATACTGGTTCAAAACGCCCCCATATATATCCGCAGATGTTTTAGACATGGATAGGTCTCCCGGAATAGCTTTTGATTCCCCCTTTTCAAAGGAATATTGTTGCACCTATACTCCACCTGGCGATCCACTCACATTCGGATACCAAAATTTAATTACGTTCTGTATCAAACTATAATTACATAAAGTGATCCAAAGCTGTGGAATCGTCTTCAGCTTATCAGAAGAAGAAAAATTCGTTATCAAGCCTAGAAAAATTGACGTTTAAGAGGTTCAATTTGCCCTTTCATTTTGTTGTTTTATTGTTTTTTTTTAATTGTTTTATACCAGTGTAAATGTGTTGGATTCTTTTTATTTCATATATCTGGGGACGAAACTTTAATAGACTTTTGGTTTTTGTTTGTTCCTCACATTTTCATATATTAGCTTTAACTTGATTGTTTTATTGAATTCCCTCCAACGATCCTATTCTACATGATTATTTTTCTCTTAATTCATCTCCTTCCTCTCTCTTTTCCTCTCTTTTCCTCCTTCTCGATCACTCCTATCGTTTCAATTCATATTGTTTATTTCTGAACTCTAATAAATATCCATTTTCCTTCGTTAATAAATATTACTTAAACAAAGATTGTCAATGGTTCGGTTATTAACCCACATGCTTTTTTTTTTTTTTAATTTTTAAATATTTTATTTAGGTTTTATTTCCACATTAACTGCATATGAAACGAATTTACAAAGTAACGCATACAAGGTAACAAAACATGTATAGATAGGTGGTATTAGTCATTAAATAGTCATTAAATACAAATGATGCTAAAAATAATCTACAGTAATGAGGAGTAACCCTTAAAAGCATTATGCTTGTGATTAACGTTCCCTTCACATAATACGTTTGTTACATAATATATAAAACAAAAAACAAAACAAAAGAAGAACAAAAACGGGTGTGTAGTGCAGTCAACCAACAAGTGATGATAATAGCGGTAGTCTCCATCACGATGTACTTCTTAAGCGTTTTCATACTGAAGAAAAAGTTTACGTTTCAAGTGATATTTAAAAGTACTTAAATTGGGCAGCTGTTTGAGCGACATGTCCAAGGAGTCCCAGTACACAGGACCAGTATAAATCAAAGTATTTTTCTTAGTAAAATTCTCAGTTTGTGTAAGTGAAAAAAAGGAAGACTGCCGGGTTGGATAATTATGAAGTTGATGATTCTTTTGGAATTTCGACGTGATGGCATGAGGAAGTTCATTAGAATTTAATTGAAACATAAAACAGCCTAAACATAAATTGTACAAGTCATGGACTTTCAATATTTTATTTTCTAAAAATAAACTATTAGTGTGGCAGATTATTCGTATGGCGCGTTTTTGAAGTATCAATGATAAGTTTATAACTGTTTTATTAACGTAAACACTGTACTGCCAGCCAATGTCGAAATAGAGTTGCTGAAGAGCATACATTGAGTTTTATTTAAATTCAAGGCAAGTTTGTTAGCATTAATCCACTCTTCAACACGTTTCAGTTCAAGATTAACGGTTTCAAGTAGTGCATTGGGGTTTTTGTGTGAGAAAACACAGAAGAATCATCAGCAAATAATATAAACTACAAAACATTGGATGAGTTTTGAAAGTCATTCATATACAATATAAATAATAGAGGCCCCAGAAGGGATCCTCGTGGAACTCCGCAAATTAACTGTTGAAAGGCCGAGTCTACTCCATTTATGGATACGTATTGTTTCTTACCCCTGAGGTAGCTTTCGAACCACTCCAGGGACCTTCCACGTATACTATAGTGTGAAAGTTTGTATAGTAGAATTTGATGGTCAATTGTGGCAAAGGCCTTCGAGAGGTCCAGAAACATCCCAAGGGTATGACAGTGATCATCAATTGCAGAAGCAACATGATTAATGAAATATAAAATAGCATGAACAGTCGAATGTTTATGTCTGAAGCCAAACTGTGAGTCGGAGAATGTATTATTACTTACTAAAAAAGCTACTGTGAGATCACAGATGAGCTTTTCTAACACTTTAGAGATGGAAGACAGGAGAGATATGGGCCTGTAATTACATGAATCTAAGGGGTCACCCTTTTTAAAAATTGGAACAACTTTTGCAAGTTTCATGACGTCGGGAAACGCACCCTGAGTCATGGAAAGATCAAATATGGGTTCTAGGGGAACAACGATTTCGTGTATAATATTTTTCAATAAAAAGTTACTGACTTCATCATGACCCGTACTTCAGTTTTCTTTGAAACTTTTAACAAGTTTTAGAATCTCAGATGAGTTGGTTGGTTGGAGAAATATAGAATTCTGATTTTTGTTCTTAAAAACAGAATTAAAGGGTTTTTCGACAACAGGAATTTTCTTGGCAAGATTGGGTCCCATATTTGAGAAATAATCATTAAAGTGATTACAATAGACTCTTCATCATTGATGGTCTCATTACCCTCTCGGATTCGTATTATGTTTTTTTCTACACTTTTTTGTTCAAGGCCTTATTAATAACTCCCCATGTTTTCTTTATGTTGGATTTATTTTTTTCAAACTGGATACATTAATATCTCTGTTTCTCTAGTCGCAGAATCTTTGTCAATGTGTTTTTGTATTTAACGTATTTATTACGAACTTAAGTTTTGGTGTGGGATTCGCACGAAATTTGTAATACAAGTAATTTTTCCTTTTAATTGATCTTAATTAAGACTTGGAGACCCACAGGTTACGTGATTCATGTCTGTAACTAGAAGATTTACATCTATCTAGTGGAATACATTCAAGTCGTTGCTAAGATTTTGTTAAAGGAATGAATGTGTTAGCAAAGAAAATAATACTAAGCTTGAAGAATTGTTGTATCTACTCTAATTTCTAGCCTATGTTATGTTTCAATCAATCATTTAGAGATTAATGTCAATATATATTGAAATTATGGAAATCAAAACCTCACTTGCGGGATAAGAGAAACAAAAATGAAGGCCGTTGCTGCTGCTGTTGTTGTTGTTGTTTTTGTTGTTGTTATTGTTTGGTTTTTACGGCGCTGTTATTCAAAAAGTTCATATTTTGCGCCAATCATTTATAAATAATAATCTTTTCATGATTAGTCATCAACGTATGGCCCATACTTTTATAAGTGTTCCAGAAGTCAAATACTTGTTAAGATAACCTTACAAAAATATTAAAGTTTGGAAACGAAAACGTGACAAATAAAGCTACAACAAAGAGAAGCATATTAAAGGAAGAAAGGGCATGAATGTATGACTAGTATAAAATGTGTGAAATATAAATTGTCTTGATAATTTCCAGGGCCGTAGCCAGAGTTTGATGTTTGGGGGGGCACATACATGTAATTGATCGACGTCCTGGGAAGGGGTCTATGAGGATGGGTGTGTGATCTTGGAATTATTATTTTTTTTGGGGGCACGTGCCGCCCCCAAAAAAAACCCTGGCTACGGGCCTGATAATTTCTCCCTTTGGGGGAAGGGAATCTGAATTCGGCGCCTCTTCTTTGTATATGTTGGCAACAGAGGGCGCTCAACTGGTATCAGTTAAAAGCACTACAAAAAGATCGCTCTCTGTGGTGGAGACGCTTGGAACGGAAGCGTTCTCTATGCGGGATTCCCGCATGCGTCTTTTGAATGGAGGGATTAGGACAATCGCGGCTTTCACGCAAACTAGGCTGCGTTGCGGGAAGCACGCGTGATTACAGCCACTCGAATTGATCCAAGGCGCATAAGTGACCATGTATCTCAGATCCACACAATACTTCAAATGCCTAAAAACAGAACTATTAATTTCTTGTATGTTCTCACAAAGGTGGTATATCAGACCCCACAACGCCAGCCACTACAACGGTGAGTAAAGCTATAGTATTTCCTAGTAAATATTTCAAATGTCGATCGCAGTGTTCTGTCATATTATTTTGTCTCACTATTTTCTTTTCTTATTACCACTATTATTAGTAGTACTTAGTAATAATACACTTAGTAGCTAAAGTAACAGCAGTATAATATCAGCAGTATTAGTAGTTAGTAACAGTACTAGTAGTAGCAAAAATAGCAGCAGCAGTATTAGTAGTAGTAGTAGTAGTAGTACAAATAGTACCAGTAGTAGTAGTAGTAATAGTAGTAGTAGTAGTAGTAGTAGTAGTAAAAGTAGAAGTAGTAGCAGCAGCAGCAGCAGCAGTAGTAGTAGTAGTATCAGCATTAGTAGTAGTTAGTAATAGTACTAGTAGTAGCAAAAGTGGCAGCAGTACTACTAGTAGTAGTAGTAGTAGTAGTAGTAGTAGTAGGAGTAGTAGTAGAAGAAATAGTTGTAGTAGAAGTATTAGTAGAAGTAGTTGTAGTAGAAGTAGTTGAAGTAGTCTTTGATGTTTTGTCTTCTCTTTTTTCTTCTTGTTATCATTATCATTATCCTATTATTCTTGTTATTGTTGTTATTATTATAATTTTCGTTAATTTTACTATTTCTTTTGATATTATTATTATTGTTATTATCATTATCATTGTTATCATCATTATTATTATCATCATCATCATTTTCAATTTCATCTTCATCATCATTGTCATTAAAAATGCAGTTGTCGTTGCTGTTGCTGATACTTTTGTTGTTTTTTAAACAAATTTAGATAATGTCAAACTCAAATGTAATATTCATGCAATAATTCATTTAGTTTGGTTTAAAATGAATTTGGGATTAAATTCTCAGATTATCGTCATCTTGTGATTGAAACATGACTATGTGCGCATCTTAGTCACTGCAATTGAAGTCTAACTCATGAAAATGCAATATGTTTATTATCCACTATAATCCCCCGTTGGCACTGCGTGTAATAATTATATTAATCTTGTCTCGCCGTCAAAAAGAACCTCCCTTGAATAATTCATTTTTTAATCAGTAGAATTTTGCAGCATAACAGCATTGCATTGTGTTCTGCGCAATTGTATAACCTTCAATACTTCATTAACCGATGCCTGAGTGATCGATTATTAATTTGTGTTTATTCAAATGCTTACTGAATCTAATCTTATCATTTTAGATGTGAGTATAGTTATAATTAGTTTTCCTTTCGTTCTGCTATACATAATTTACAAATATGTACATGTATAAAACGGCTCATATTCAGGTGACCCAGAAGGAGCACTTGCAAGTCACTCCCCTCGCCCATGAAATGGCGGGAAAAAAGGGGATAAAAAGAAAGAAAAAGAGAGAGGGAAGGGGGAACTGAAACGAAGATTAATGTTAAAATTGAAACGGAAATAAATTATTCAAATCAAATCATTCTGAATGTTCACAAATTTCAGGTATTGAGCCGTTATAAATCAAACCACATTCATAAGTTTAGAAGGTTCACACGTCCCCCCTCTCTCTCTCTCTCACCCTCCCTTCCTACCTTTCTCTCGCTTTCCCCTCCATCTTTCTCCTTCTCTCTCTCTCCCTCTCTCTACTCCATTTGATGTGGACAAATGAAGAGTTTAATTCTAAAAGGAGCTAAATCTACTTTTGATGAAAATTGAGTAATTGATATCAGAAAATTGTTCACGTAAGTATCCGTCTTCCAACAAAATTATTTACCTTAATTTTCGGAGCAATTATGAAAAAATACACCTTCTAATATCACTTTTCTATAGACGCTTGTACAAAATCTGGTAAACAAATTCTTTTTTCTTCGAAGTTACAAAAATGGAATTGGCTCCTTTTGGAATGAAACTCTTCAAATATACAGTGAACCCAAGTATTGTATATTATTTCTTACATTTATGTTTTAGCTGAAAATCAAATATGCCCCTGTTTGTTTTCCTCTAATAGGAAGCTACTACTACTAATACTGCTGCTACAACTACTACCGCTGCTGCCGCTACATGGGTTGTGGTGGACAGCAAGATAGGTAAGTATCAAGCTAGATGTACTGGAGTTGTCTCTAATAATCCCTCGGAACCTCGTTCACACACGACGCTGCGAACCCGCGGCGGTATATATATATATATATATATGTGTGTGTGTAATACGGATCACATTTCTTTGTTTTATAACATATAAACAGAGATTAGGCCTTTAAAAAATGTTGTATTGCCCTTAAGTTGCCAAAACATGGGTCGGTCGGTCGGTCGGTCGGAAATCTTTTTTTCTTCATTTCTTTCTTTTCTCTGTCTTTGGGCTGATATTTCTCAGTTTTGAATGCATTTCCTTTTTTTATTATTTTTTTCTTCTCTCTTTTGGCTTATATTTCTCAGTGTTGAAATCTTTAATACATGTGTTTCAGCGACATCATTACATTCATATCTTTTCACCTCATAACAATCCATGGTTTACAATGTTGTGTTGAGACAACACTCTGTCCTTCCCAGCTGACGAAGTTGGTTTTTAAAATGTCAACTACCTTTAAAACTTGTAAATATATCATCAACGGATTCCAAATTGATGACATTTCAACACTCTTTCTCAATGTATATGTCCCTTTCAACCTTTTCTAGTGCCTTCAAAATGTGTCATGAATAAAGTGTTGTGAACCTTTCCGTCAAAAAAACTAAACAGCGACCGTAGCCCCCAAAACTCAAAACCGGGAACGTCGACCAAATCTCCCTGGTTTCTACCTGCTGCAGTGCATGGTATATACACGTACACGAGGCCGGGGTCTACTTGCATGTTAACGCTAGCAGGATTTTGAGAACTAGGGCAGAAGACGAGTGAAATATAGGACTAATTTGATGATTTTATGCCTCAATATCCCATTTAAACAAACCCGCAAAATATATATTTTTTAATTCATTAAACATTTTTTTCTCGGTAACGGTAAAAAGTCATTTTTTATTATTTTAAAGTCGACCGTAGATTTCAAGATTTTTGAGTCGGTCGCAAAGGGCAATACAATATTTTTTGGTTACGCCTTAGTGAATACGCGCAGGACCTTAGTTTCAGTTTCAGTTTTATTTTGCGCGCAGTTGCCATTCATTCACATGTAAAAATACTGCGGTGTGTTTGTTTTTGTTTGTTTTTGTTTGTTTTTGTTTGTTTTTGTTTGTTTTTGTTTGTTTTATTTGTTTTTGTATGTTTTAGTTTTTTCGATTTAATCTAACATTCATCAGCATGAATTGGAAGATGCAAAAATAAAATTAATTTATGCAAAATGATAATATCAATATAAGCTTTATCGATGGCAATGTTCATTTCAACCAAGCCCACCATCAATGATTATTATTTTTTATTATTAAATTATTTACTAAAAAAAAATATTTTTCGATTTTATGCGTTAATTTTTTTTTCAATGTGACAAAAGACTTTGTTCGAATTATATTTGGTGCTGAACATTGTTTTTAAAAGAATTTACTTTGTATTTCTCTTTGCTTTCTGCTCGAGTAACGGTGACAAGAAAATAGCCCAGTATACGATCAAATTTAAATGCGTATAACCGTGTTTATTTGTTTAAATGTTGTCATTAGTCCTGGTTACTTGATTTCAAGCCTGCACATACTAAAAAGTATCTTGGCATTGTTATAAATGATACTCTGAATTGGAAATATACCATTGCCAGGAATTATATAAAGTTTGTAATAAGCTTATAGTTGTGAGACAAAGATCGTTTGTTAATTGTCCTCCACACATTTTAAAGGAACTGTACGAAGCTATCATTAGATCAGGCTTCGAATATTGTTGCATTGCTTAGGACCCACACTGTAAAAGTCACAGAATTATACTTGAACGTATTAAAAAGCGTTGCGTTAGGATGATGTGCAACGATTGGAAAACCTCATATAAAAAGAAGATTGTAC
Organism: Mesocentrotus franciscanus; assembly: GCA_037976565.1. Classification (NCBI taxonomy): domain Eukaryota; kingdom Metazoa; phylum Echinodermata; class Echinoidea; order Camarodonta; family Strongylocentrotidae; genus Mesocentrotus; species Mesocentrotus franciscanus. Next base: position 3,533,697 of record CP137667.1, on the reverse strand, counting down.
TATAGATTGGTTGCTTGTTATAAATTACAAAATAACTTGATGCTTGTAAACTCTATACACAAATTTATATATGCATCTAGGGTTGGAAGGATTATTTTTTTTAAAATAAGGTCAAATCATGCCAATGTTATCTTAACTACTTAGTATGTAAATTAGCTAAGCCAAAGGTCAAACATTTCACCGATCACTATCTCACTAACAATGTGTGGTATGCACTTGAAAAAACCCACCTATACTTGTTACAAACAAGTCTTACATGTCCAGTTATTTATTATTATTCTCGTCATTTTTATTATTATTCCGCAAAACACGATCAATTCCGTATATTTTACATGAAAGACTTTGCTTTAACAAAAAGCACCAAGTGTTTTCAAGTGCAACTTCATACTGCTAATGTTCGAGAGTTTTTCTTATCAGTCTGGCTGTACCCAGGATAGCTGCCTTCTGAAGGTCGTATTGACGAAGATGAGGAGAAATCCTGGTTATGTAGGCTTTCATTCCCTTCTTCACCATTCCTGTGTGTCCGATGATGATTGGAGTGACATCCGCCTTCACGTTCCATATCCTCTCGATCTCTATCCTGAGGTCTTGATACTTGGGACCTTTGTCTCTTTCTTTGACGGCGATGTTGATTACTACTACTATTACTTTATTTGGCAGAAATCACATGATATAAAAATACAGAAATGAAAATAATTAATTAATTGCAAATCACACAAAAATACATGAACAATGGGTGCACCCGGCTGGTCTGCCAGGCCTTGGGCAAATTTAACCAAATTACTGTAGTCCGCAGACCGCCTTCACCTATATCTCAACCAGATGCAACCAGTGCTGCAGATTTATGTGACAAAAACAATTTATTAAACATAACACATATATAAAAGAAAACATGCGAAATATGACATTACAACAGTCCTCTTTTTTAATCTTTCTTTCTTTTTGATTTTTATTACTTTCCTCTATATTTTTTGTTCCTATCTTTTATTCTTTATTTTCCCCCCTAAATTCATAATTTCTTTGCTACATATATTTTTTATTTATTGATTTTCTAAGTATACTTTGTTCAAGATATATTGTAAAATAGCATCTGAGGAACTAACACTTCAACAAGCTCTGCTTCTAGTTAGTTCCTCCTTTCTCATGCTATTTTTATTATATTTGTCGTTTCATTGTATATATTTTTTTTGTAATATACGTATTCATTGTATTATGTTTTGCATGAGAAATAAACATTATCAAAACATAATATTGCACAGATATAATAAATGCATTAGTACATGCAATTGAAAGAAAATTGCATGAACATTGAAAGAACCGACTCAATTGAGGTTAAAATCACTGAGTAGTGAATACATACATGTGGAATCATAAGGAGAGAAAGGTCATTCAAGATAATACATTGACCAAGTGAATGGTAAATTATTAGGTTCAGGTAAAATCTATGGAAAATATGTATTAACAATTTATAAGTCAAAACTGTTGTATGATTATATTGCACTGCTATGCTAAATATCTGGGATTTTATAATAGTATTAAAAATTTAAATTAATGACTCAACTGAGAGGGAGCATTCAAATATAATAGGGTCTATATAATAGCATTTTACTTTCCACTACTTTCCGTTCACACCCGTCCTGGCTTGTCCTCGCCGGTGTGAAACTGCCACCAGTTCCCCGAGAGAGTGACGTTAGTAACTTGCAAGAGCTACCGGTACTTACCCACCTTTGCAAGCAGCCTTCATGAAAGTGAAGGCGGTCATTGTCGCTTCGCGACAGACAGCTACTACTACTACTTTCCGAAAAGAGATATAAATGTATATATAAATAAATAAATACGAGTAATACGATTAACTGGAATTATTACATATGATTCAGATAAAGTACATAAATGTAAAAAACCAATCATTGTCATATCAGACTCAAGGTGCATCGGCAAAATGGGAATTTAAGTGACTGCACCATGTGAAAAAAGACACAGTAAGGACTGAGTTCCGGAGGTCAGAAGGAAGAGTGTCCCACAGCCTGTGGAACTCATGTGTTGCACTGAAATACAGTCCATCTTTGCGTGCAAAGAGATGCTTGAATTTCAGGTCATCCAAATGACGTGGGTTCACTACAACGAGAGACTTCACAACAGGGCATTGGATGTGTTTGAACAGACACTTAGTAGTGAAGGCCATTGTAAAGTAAGTCCTTCTCAACTTGAGAGATTTCCAATTCAGCATTTGCAGACGTTTATCATAGGGCATTTGGCCTAGCCGTTGCTTTAAGGCAAGACGTGTTGCCCTGCGCTGTATTGACTCAAGTCTGTTGATCGAACCTACTTGGTGCGGTGTCCAAACAGGAAGGCCATATTCCAGGATTGGAAGGACCAGACTCTTGTACAAGCTGAACACAGCAACTGATGAAAGACCCAAGGCTAGGCTGGTTATCAGCCCAAGTAAGCGATTCGCTCGAGAGACGACATACCCAACATGGCTATCCCAAGACATGCGATTTTTTTATGATGACACCCAAGTACTTAATTTCAGAAACCACCTCCAGTTGCATATCATTGAGATAGTACTGCGGTTGGCCCGGGTGTCTTTTCTAGGATATTCTTATGACTTTAGTTTTAGAGGTATTTCGACTCATTTTTTTCTGTCACACCAGTCCGCAAGAGAATAATTTAAACAGGCATGGTCCTAGGACCTTCCCTTGTGGTATACCCGAGGTAGGTGTTGACCACTCTGAGTAATGTCCTTTGTGTTGGACGCGTTGCAATCTGCCAGATAGAAATGCACGGATCCAGAACCAGATATCGCTTGAGATGTTATAGAGAGAAAGCTCCTGCAGGAGGACATCATGAGGAATACGATCAAGCGCTTTAGCGAAGTCGAAGAATATAGCGTCAATAGAAGGGGTTCTACGCTTGTCCTGGTCCTGGAGCCAGGAGTGGGTCAAAGTCGTTAGCTGGGTAACACATGACTTATGATGAACAAAACCATGTTGGAATGAAGTTAGGATGCAATTCGATTCCATGTGGTCAGAGATCGCTTTTGAATCAGGCACTCCATCAGCTTGATGGTAATAGATGTTAACGCGACCGGGCGATAATTTAAAACAATTGATCTATCCCCAGTTTTGAACACTGGGACAATATTCGCAGATTTCCATCGTTCAGGTAGAGATCGTTGGCAGAGTGACATATTAAAAAGACGTTGCAGGACAGGAGATATCACATCCACTGATTTCTTGAGAAGTTTGGGAGTGATTAAATCAGGGCCAGGACTTTTCTTATCCTGTAACTGCATGATGCCCCTGTGAATTTCCTGAGTTGAAATCGAAATGGAACGGATTTGAGGTAGTGGATGATAACATGCATTAGGACCATCAGGCAACACACATGGAGGAGAGTAGATTGACTGGAAGAATTCTCCAAAGCTGTTGGCTATGTCACTAGGCTTAATAATGACTGCCCCTTCTACGATGTCATGGGGAACAGAGACCTCGATGATCTTTACTGTGTTGTCCCTGAGACAATGTCTGGCTTGGTGCAAATATAATTATAATAATAATAATTATTATTATTAGTAATAGTAGTAGTAATGGTGGTAGTAGTATTATAAATAGCAGAGGTAGTAGTAGTAGTAGTGTAGTAGTAGTAGCAGTAATAGTAGTAGTAATAGAAGTAGTAATATTCTTATTACCGGTATCTTTTTAGGCTCATTGGTTGAGCTCATTTGAGCTTATTACCGCCCCACCCCACTTACAAGGCGTTCCACCGCTCCTGCTTGTCTTTAAATGATTTAAGTTGAACTGAAAAATAATCTTAATAACCCCCTTTAGAAAATCCTGGATACGTCCTTGAACGAGCATATAAGGAGCATTTTACAACTTTCACATGCAATGGCTTTCGGTAATCCTCACGGAACCCATTATATCCTGGGTCGAGAGTGGCAATGTACATGAATGTCTTACCGAAGGGCGTGATTATAACTAATGGGCGCTACTTCTGAGAAATGCCGACATTGAAGGATACAGATTTTTGTTTTCTTCTTGAATCTTGAAATGGCCCTCTACATGGCTGGACTTGCACCACGTATACGCCACTCTATCTTTCTTTAATATCGCATATGTAGATTCTTGTGCCTCTGATTGGTCAAATCTGCAGGCATGAAATCCCCTACTGACTGCTGGGCAGGAAAGCGAAACAATAATGAGCGGGCTGCGTCATTTTTTCCCACGAGAGTTCCGGACCCCAATATGAACTCATTTGCATACAGCCAATCAGAGCTCATCTTGTCAATAACAAGCTTTACGAGTGCAACACGCTAAATGGCGACTGCCAAGCGATATATAAGATAAGATAAGATATTTTTTCGTCTTTCTTTCCAATGTCACATAGAGCATTACATTAGGTCATTACACATTTACAATGAAAAATAAAATATGAAGAGGATAAAAACAAAGTGAACTAAAAGAAAGAGGAGACCTTGATAAAAGCAGAGCTTGTAAGTTTTAGGGTTCCCTCTGGACCAACCAGTTGGTTGGTACATAAAAAAGCAATAAGATAAACATGATGCGCGTATATATTAGTGACTACCTGAGAATACATTAAGAAAAAAGTGGTATAAGAAACGAGAAGTGTACACAAAAACGGGAGACTAGACTAGACAAGACGGGAGAAAAGAGAGAAAATATGAGATATAATAACAACAATAGGCACAGCACACAACGGACACAAGACAACAGGGGGGATAAAAGGCTGACAATCTGAAAAAAAAAATCAAAAAAGAAGAAATTTTAAATCTATATTAATACATAATAGATCTATAAGCACCAAACTAACTACAAAAATGAACTATTCTATGAGTCACAGTATATTTATATATATATATGCTCTCATTCAGAGGCCCATGTCATCGATTCTGAACATAAACGCTGGTTAGAGGTAAGTTAAAATTACTCTAGCAATCAAGGTATACCTTATCGTCATCGAAGCCACTATAGAGTACCGAAGCTGTGACGTCATAAAAATCTATATTTGGAATTTCTCAATTTTTTCTTCATTTTCCGAAAGAGCACCCAAAATAATGTCCAAATGTCGAAAACCAATTGAATATATTAGGTATTTTTCGAGATATGACCATCTGAATAAAAAGATTGCCTATGGGAACTCAGTGTTATATTGCTCTGGGGACGTATTCTGAACCCTGTGTTATCTCTAATATTGTTGTATCTTTGAAGTTAAGATAAAGTTGGTATTCTGAACATTGTTGTAACTTTTGTTGCATCTTTTGTTGTATCTTTTCTCTCATCTTTTTGGCCGCGCCTGCGCTCATACTTTTGTGCGCTTGTAATTGTGCGTATTATTAATAAAATGGCGCATAATCCTCATTTGCATATGCGCATGAGAGATAATATGACAAGATAATTGGTATTCTGAAAATTGTTGTATCTGTTATCTTATCTTATCTTGCATGGTATTTACAACAGTATTTACAACAGGTAGGGGGTTGTTGTATCTTCCGTGGTGATAAAATGGCGACAAGCTTCCACGCCCAGAACCAACTTCATGCCAATAGACAAGTTAGAAGAAGATTGTGTGTTGACCGGAGACATCACAGATGAGAACTTTTAAAGAAATTACATGCTAGGATATGACGATTTTAATGCTCTCTTCTCTGTGATGTTTCTTAACCACAAAGTGTAACTTAAGTGTAACTTGTCTTCATGATCCACATGCAACAGCGCATATGATGACGCGCGTAATAAGCGCTTAATTAACTAATTACGCCCAAGATTATATGCGCTGGGCGCATCTTCAGATATGTCAAAAAGTATTCCTATTGGTTGACCTACTTATAATGCTTATATAAAATAGATCTTGATTAGTAGGGTCCATAAAAATGGGCGTGTCAAAGTTACTCAAAGATAAGATAGAGGCGGTCCTTCAAGAGATAACACAGGGATAACATGATTTTCAGAATACCAACTTAAAAACAATATTAGCGCTGTGTTATCTCTGGAAGATAAAACAAAAGATAACACAAAAGATACAACAATGTTCAGAATACCGCCCCTGGTTCATAACATTAGGAGCCAGAGCAATATAACACTGAGTTCCCATAGGCAATCTTTTTTATTCAGATGGTCATATCTCAGCCAATACTTAACATATTAAATTGGTTTTCGACATTTGGACATTATTTTTAGTGCTCTTTCTGAAAATGAAAAAATAAAATTGAGAAATTCCAAAATTAATTTTTTGATGACGTCACACTTCACCACTCTATATACCCGGTAAGGGACTCATTTCTAAAGATTTTACGGTTGAGAAATTTTCGAAAAAAAAGCTCTTTACACACAGACAGCGCCTTGTATATGTGAGCATAGTGTGCGTGCAAAGCCATTTGCATAGTTCAAGATGAGCTCTGATTAGCTGTGTGCAAATGACTTCATATTGGGGTCCGGAACTCTCGTAGAAAACAAATTACGCGACCCGGCATGGTTCTATACTTATACTTACGCATAGAATAGGGACTTTTAGATATACACGACGAGAACGTGGACCGCCACGTGTGACATCCTTTTAAGGTAATGTGACGTCCTTTTGAGGCACTGCCGGGCACGGCCCAGTGCCTTAACACAATAATGTCACACGCGGCAGTCCACGCTCTCGTCGTGTAAATCTAAAACTCCCTAATGCAAGGACGCAATACACCCTTTCACGGTTACAAGAGTGCGCATGCGCCGACTGAGGCGCCATTTTAGATTACGATTATTAAAACAACTTGTTTTCTTGTAATTAAAAATGGCGCCCATGTCAATATGATGTTAGAGCGGCGCAGGCGGTGACGCAACAATACATGCGCATCTCTAAACGTTGATGACGCAATGTTTACTCGCAAATTAAAATGGCGGCCTTATCCGTGAAGGGGTGTATTGTTGCGCGTAAAGTTTACAATTTAATTAACAATGGATATGCGCAGTGCAGTGCTTTTTGCTTAGAAAGATACTTAATCTATCGCATTAAGGGATTGGGTAACTTTGTCTCAGATTCTGAAACAAAATCCTGGATTTAGCTCATGGTGCAATGATAATTATAACCTTTAGGTCAGTCAGGAACCCCATGACTTTGACAAGCCGATCCCCTGTCTGATTATCAAGATATTTATGATTGGAAATCGAAATTCAAAAATTCGTTTTGCTAACGATTTTTTAAAAACTACAGTCTATTGGGGAACATGGGTATGGTAAAAGCGGTCCTTCAAAGATTTTTCCTTTTTTGAGGCACTTCATAATCATTGTGAAGCGCAATTTTTTAGGGCTTCGATATTACACCATATCACAGACACTGATAACACGTAGGGCCATGCATCTCAAATTTAACATTGTTAAACGATGCCTTTAAAAGAGATCGGAACATTTCAAGTAATTTTCGCTGTGGCAATCATTACCTGCCGATTGTAGCTGGTAGATATTCAAATACTCCCAGAAAAATGAGGTTATGTACGCTCTGCAATTTGCAATCACTTGGGGATGAGTTTCATTATTTATATATGTTTTTTTGTTGTTGAGTTTTATTACTTGTTTGTATGCCCTGCCTTTCGTTCTGACAGAAAATTGTTCATCGATAAATAGTTTATTGAAAGACCGAATACACTGAAAATGGATCAGCTTTTAAACTCCAATAATGTACAAACACGTTTAAACTTAATACAATTCTGTCGAAAAATAATGCTTCGTTTTCATTAATTTTAGTATGCGCACAAAACATGTTATGAGTTCAATATCAACTTTATGTTTCTCTTTTTTGAATTAAATCAAATTATTACATTGATATCAAGAATATTTTCAGTAATTCATTAATTCAAATATCTATTTACTGGTGTCAGTAACTTTCTTTTTCAATTGCTTCCATTAATTTTGTTATTAGTTATCGTTGTAATTATTATTATCGTTTTTTGAATATTATTATTTATTATTATTATTGATATTGTTATTATTATTATAATTATTATTATTATCATCATAATTTTTCACTATTGTCGATAGTGTTATTTTTTTTGAATAACATTAATTCAATTTGAATTGTATATTATACAGTGTTACATTGACAAATTTAAACTGATTGTAAACTTCTCCAATACCCCAATGTGGGTGACATGAGAATAATTTTTAATTGTTATTGTCATTGTCACTTTAGACGGATACAATTTCCGTAGATGCTACAAATAAAAACATGTATATTTTGTTTTAAATGTGTATTTTTTTTTTTAATGTTTATTTGTTTTAAATACAGAATAAACACGGGGGGTGCGGAATATAAAACAATTATTGACTGTTTATTTTTCGAGTCACGGTTTAAACTATAGCTCCTATTGATCTCGAGACTGAACCTTTGTACAGTTTCATGATCACCTTGGGTAATGTATTTAACCGTGTTTCTGGCCCTTAAACCACTCGATATTGTATATTATCTCATTGCAGAAAGAAACTGCAAAGATAACCATCGTTCTGTCGATGGTGATCTGCGATGCGGGGGTGGAACAGAGGTCGTCGTAACAAAGGGATTTTGCTTGAGCTTTGAGGAATGTGATGATTTTGACAGTTCTGCCTTTTCATCATGCTCTAGCGACGAGAAAACAAACGCATGGAATGGTTATTGTTCAACGCTAAGCCGACGTGATAGATGCGATATAAGGTGTACCGGTTCGTGTCCCAGGAGTGAGAGCGCTTATTTCTACGCCGAGTACGATTGTAAGTTAATTATCTAGTATTCACAAAGAAAATAAACGCAAAGGCTTTTGAGAAATCAAAGAAAGAGCAATATCAATAGGGGCCTACCCTATTGGATAACCAGTAAAACCCTTGTTCGAATTATGTAATATGTTTGTGTGATGTTCGCATGTTTAATGGACAAGGCTTTGCTTTAGGTTGATTTTACGAAAGTTTTTTTCCGATTGCTTTTAGAATGTACTAATCACGTAAAGTAATTAATTTGCGTACAGCTAGAATTTATTAAATCAACTTAAAAAAACAAAACTTTACACGGCTTTCTATGGGCTAACGGAAAGGGAGTATCACGAAATAAGGAATAGTATTAAATTGCACACACGGAACCCATCTCGGGATTGAGTTCCGCGTGCCAGACACGTTTCTAACGAGCTCGTGGGTGTGTGTGTGTGTGTGTGTGTATTTGGGATTTCACAGACGTGTATCAATCATAAATGATTACCTGTATTTACGTCTGGGGACCGACCTTTAACGTGTGCATTGAGCAGTCTTCATACAAGTCGCTCTTATGTTACTCGAGAGATTATTTGCGAAATCTCTTTACATGTGAAATATTGGTATTTCATATTTCGAATGTAGTATAACTACATGGAACTGCTTACTTGGGGGTGGGTGAGGAGTGATTTGTACACTTTAAATATCGATTAATATAAATTCGGTTCAACTTTGACTAAAGCCCCTTAAGCTCCACCATGCCCTGACCAATGTTATATGTGGCGCCAAGTGTCGAATGATTGATTTTATCTAATCTATATAGTATAGTGGCGGATTCATGATTCTCTCGGACCAGTTTCACCACTCTGACTAATATCTAATAAGAAAGAAAAGGTTATGACATTTTCTTTTAGGCGAATTACCCGGGCTCATGAACATTATTTCGAGCACACATTTTGTGGGTGTGCGTGCGCGGATGTGTGTGCGCGTGTGAGTGTGTATGTGTTTGAAATGTTACTACTCTCACGGAATCTTTTAATTATACCGACTTGTTTTCGTACATATTTAAATATACAAATGATAATATTCATATAATTCATGACATTAATTTGTTTAAATACATTGTTAGAAATGAAGTAACTGTGATGTTCTTTATTACTAAAGAGAGTTTGTATAACAATTGCAGATAAAGCATATGGGAATAAATGTGATGTAAAAGAAGATGACCTTAACGACCGTACGCAAATGTAGGGATTAAATGAAATTGATCTGAATTTCATCAGCTTTGTTTTGGTTTTTGTTCTTCTTTCTTCTTCTTGTAAAGGTGTCACACCTGTGGAGCCAGAGTCTACTACGGTATGTTTACTTGTTTCTTGTTTGTTTATTTACTTCTATCTATTTTGTTCTGCTTCATTTTTTTGTGTTTGTTTTTAATATTTATATCTGTTCCTTGAAGACATTGATGAGGACTGCGATTATACTGTGAAATAAACTGAAAAGATGTTTATAGGCGAGAATCAAGAGCTGACTGTATAGCACTCTATATATCCCTCATGTATAGTTTTTTGCATTGCGATTGTACAGAGCACGAAATAGGGATATTTTTACTATTAAATTTGAGAGAGTGAGAACATTTACTATTTGGCGTTGTATAGTAAATTCCGGAATCCACTTTTCCACCGATCACCGATATTTCTGCGATCGATATCGAAATTGATGTTCTTGGTCTTGAGTACGAGTGCGATTTAATAGTTTCGAGAATCAGTCATTGTATATTTGTTTTAATATTGTATACCTTTCACCTCAATCATTCCTTGGACAATTCTGTAATAACATGTACCTTTAATAATCACATTCACATCACATTAAAATAAGAAATACAAGAAAATTGCACGGCTCAAATGAAACATTGACGGATGCAAAGTTTAGCTGGCGCCGCGCTGTACGGTACTGCAGTAGTGTTGTGCTATTGCAGTTACTGCACTGCGTAAATTGCACTGCCTGAGAGCCGTGAGTGCACCGCGGGAGTTGCCCGCTATGAGGCATTTTAAATCTCGTACGCTGACTGAATTTTGCCATTTTTAGGGGGGGGGGGAGAGGACTAATTAAGGAGAAGGAATTTTAATCTGGTAAGTCATTTACCTTCTCTTTTTATTTCATTTAGGCCTAATATGCCGCTGAATGCTCACAGTTCATATTTCTTTGTAATAGTGAGATATGCTCGTGTCTCATGAGGGATATAAAACAGATATACAATGTCTTTCTTGGCTCTAGCAAACTATGAGTTAATTCAGAGGCATAACACGTAACTTTCCCTCGAGGCAAATTTATATGAAATTTACTATTCATGCCTCTTCATTAACTCATAGTTTTTGCTAGACCCTCGAAAGGTATTGTATATTTGTATAATATACCTCACTTTAGAAATATAGCCATCTGATTGGTCGAAATCGGAGTCGTGATTTTAAGCCATGCCCCACTCACAGGGAATATCCATTAATTTGTGCCCTCGTAGCCCGGTCACAGGGAATATCCATTAATGTGTGCCCTCATCCTCCTGCGATCCCCATTGGTTTACGTGTTAAAATTGTCTTTGTGCGAGCGCGGACACCATACAGTGTTTTTTTTTCTGCGATTCCCAAATGATTGAACCTTTCAGTCATTTTGCAAGCAAAGATTAACAGATTTTTCTGTGATGTTTTAACCAATCTTTATTCAATAAAAGGCTAAGGTAAGAATTCTTGGTAGATTTTTGTTTTAATTCGTACGATCGGCATATAAATGACATATCGACTGCTTTAATATTCGAGGACTGGCTGTTTTATACGCTCAAGGGAAAAGTAGAATCCCCTGCCATCACCCCGAGGCGCGCCGTAGCAGTCGATATTTCTATAATATTAAATCATACTTGATTAAAAAGTTAGTTCAGCTAACAGCGTAGAAATACTTTGAAAGGTCACTGAATTGGTTGATCGTTGTAAACTTGTAGTTGCATCTTCCGAATATTGAACCATGATAATACTACTAATAAGGATACTAATATAGATATTCCCGGCCAGTTTTGCAGATTATTAGGTTCATTTGATAAAATGTTCATTCAACTTAGAGAAAACACCAATTTCGGCAGCGGAGACTGTCATTCACATTCACAAATGTACTCATTCTATTAAGTATCGGTCACGTGATTTTGGACTTTTACAATTCAAATTCATTTCGCCAAGGCGGAAACAAAAAAGAGGGATAAAAAGAAAGAAAAGGGGAGAGGGTAGGGGGAGTGGAAAAAGATGATAAAACGATCCCCTTCCAAACCCTTCCCTTAATTTTGTTTTGTATGGCTAGGAAAAAAACCCAAGAATTCGTTCGTAACCCCTATGGGCATTTCTAGTGAAAAGAAAGTTATCCTAATGTAAGGGGCCCTATCTGACATGTCTTTTTTTGACCAAAACTCTCTATGAATGTTATGCAACTAAGTTTTATGGGCTTGCACCATATACAAGAATTGCTTCTTTAGCATGCCCCTCCGTTTCATTGTATTATTTTTTTAGGTCAAACGTGTTCTGTTATTATTTTCAGTTCTTCAGTTTCTACATGTACATTTTTTCTTTTATATTAGCTTATTACATTATCGTTTATATCATTATCAATTTTCAAGTAGTTTGCACATGTTAAAATATGTTAATATTGAAACGGAAATAAATTATTCAAATCAAATCATTCTGATGTTTATAATTTTCAGGTATAGAGCCCATTATAAATCAAACCACATTCATTCAAGTTTAGATGCTTCACATGTCCCCGCCCACCCCCTCTCTCTCTCTCTCACTCTCCCTTCAAACCTTCCTCTCGCTCTCCCCTCCGTCTCTCTCCTTCTCTCTCCCTCCCTCTCCATTTGATGCGGACAAATATACGGTGAGCCCAAGTATTGTATATTATTTGTTACACTAGCTGGAAATCAAAATATGCCCCTGTTTGTTTTACTATAAAAGGAAGCTACCACTACCCCTGCTGCTATTACTACTGCTGCCGCTATAAGGGTTGTGGAGGACAGCAAGATAGGTAAGAATCAAGCTAGATCTGCTGGAGTTGTCTCTAATATTAAATCAATCAGAACCTCTTATTTCTCGTTCACATACGACGCTGCGAAGCCGCGGTGGTATATATATATATATATATATATGTGTGTGTAATAGGGATCACATTTCTTTGTCTTCTAAAGTATCGTCTATTAAATGTGGAGTTCAGCAAGGTTCAATACTTGGGCCACTATTATTTTTGATATATGTCATTGATATCTCTAATGTTTCATCAATTTTACAATATATATTGTTTGCCGATGATACGAATGTATTCTATTCACATTCTGATTTAAATTCGCTGATTGCAACCATGAACACTGAACTACCTAAGTTATCACAATGGTTCAAAAGCAACCTTTTATCATTGAACCTAAAGAAGACCAATTTTATTCACTTTAGAAACTCAAGAAATCATAATATTCATAATTTTGAGCTGCTTGTTGATAATGTTCCAATGAAAAATTCATCAACCAGATTTGTAGGTGTATATATAAATGAAAAATGTAACTGGAATGATCATGTGAACTATATATATCTCTACCCCTATTTCTCGCAATATTGGTATACTATTTAAGCTAAAATATATTTTGCCAACACATGTGCTTAGTATGCTATATAATACACTGGTTTTACCATATATTTCGTATTGCAATATCATATGGGCTACTCATAAGTGCAATACTAATCGTATATTAATGTTACAGAAAAAGAAATTCGAGTTTGTACCGATGCAGGTCATCGCGACCTCACTGATCCTTTATTTGCCACATTAAAAACTCTAAAAATAAGTGATATCCACTACATGCAAAAATCTCATTCTTCCCCCATCGCTAGTAATATTATTCCAACATAATTCTAATTTTCATTCCTACCCAACCAGGCACTCCAATGACTATCACCTATTTAACGCCAAAACCGCCTTAGCTCAAAACTCAATTAGACATTTTGGCCCTGATACCTGGAATGCACTACCCCCTGAAAAAAAAGATGAATACAATGCTATTTTTAAAGAGCGGTGAAAACGTTTTTTATTGCTCATTATCTTTAAATCCACCATCAAAATTTGCTCTCCTTCAATCTCCATAATTTCTCCTGGTACGCCCGTTGTTACAAAACTCGATAGTTTTCAGTACTCTTACTTGTTTTGCTTCCATTCATTGAAACGTTGATTATAACCTTCCATGACCTGGTATGAATAAACGTATGCATAAAGAGTGGCCTACTTTGGATACTTACTAAGCATTGTTTTGTATACAAACATTTCAAGGCTCCGACTCGCGGGCCCTGGTATAGTCTTTACATACCAGCTCGGATCGCTGATCTCACATTCTTATTCTTATTGTCCAGAAACCTCGCGAGTCTTCTCATTCTATAATATATCCCAAGTTGGCCACCCAATATTCAAATGTGCATCTTCTTTTTTTATCCTCATATATCAAATTGAAATCCACCTACCACATAAATCTGTGAATCTTGATGTACACCCCCTCCTTCCTCACTTCCCCCTTTTTCTTCTCTCTCTCTTTGTTTTTGATTAGTTACAGCCAACCTTACTATGTTTTACATATACTATTTTGTCATGTATAAAATGTTCAATGATTTGTTTGCTATATATTGGTAAAACTACAAAAGAAAAAGAAAATCAAACATTAATAAATAAATCAAATCAAATCAAATCAGCGCAATGCAATGGGACACGCCCAATGCTTTTAGACTGATACAATTTTCCTAGTTTCAACAAATAAATACATGTATGTTATATTTTAAATGAATATATTATATTTTGTAATATCTCCTATTCAGAATAGATACGGACGGTTTATGATACAATTATTGACTGCTTTTTTCGAGACCCGGTTTAAACAACAGCTCCTATTGATCTCGAGACCGAACTATTGCACAGTTTCGAGATCACCTTGGGTAATGTTTTTAACCGTGTTTCTGGCCCTCAAACCACTCAACATATGCATTTGTATATTATCTTATTGCAGAAAGAAACTGCAGAGATGGCCGTCGTTCTGTCAATGGCCATCTGAGATGCAGGGTTGGTAGAGAGATTGTCATAACAAAGGGATTTTGCTTCAGCTTTGACGATTGTGATGATTTTGACAGTTCTGCCTTTTCATCATGCTCCAGCAGTGATAAAACAAACGTATTCAATGGGTATTGTTCAACGCTAAGCCAACGTAATGAATGCGATATAAGGTGTACCGGTTCGTGTCCCAGTAGTGAGCTCGCTTATTTCTACGCCGAGTACGATTGTAAGTTAATTAGCTAGTATTCACAAAGAAATAAAATCAAAGGCTTTTGAGAAATCAAAACAAGAGCAATATCAATAGGGGCCTACCCTATTGGATAACCAGGAAAATCCTTGTCCGAATTATCTAATAGGTTTATGTGATTTTTGCAGATTTAATGGACAAGGTTTTCGAACTTGCCTTAGGTTGATATTTCGAAAGTTTTTGCGATTGCTTTTAAAGTGTACCAATCACCTAAAATAAATTAACTCTTTTATAGCTAGAATGCATGAAATCAACCTTTAAAAAAATACCCGGCTTCCTATGGGCTAACGGATAGGGAGTATCAAGAAAATAAGGAATAATATTAAATTGCACACACGGAACCCAACTTGGGTTTAAGTTCCGCGTGCCAGACACGTTTCAAACGAGCGCGCACGAGTACATTGAGTAGTCTACTTACAAGTCACTCTTATGTTACTTAAGAGTTTATTTACGAAATCTCTTTACAGAAGTAATATTTCTATCTCAAATTTCGAATGTAGTATACCGACATGGAACTGGTTACTTTGGGGGAGGAGTAATTTGTACACTTTAAATATCGATGAAGTTAAAAGTAAAGACCAGTTTTGGAAACGCCCTCTCTCAAAAAAATGAATTGGAAGCTCTCATTACCAATCATGTGAAAGAATATGTTTTGACTAATACGTGATGATACACATTTTGCCGTGAAAGTCGGGAAACCGCCTACTAATTGATATATTTGGTAAATTATAATATCAATTGGGACCAAATAGATATCGCGCACGTGGTCGCGCAGTCCCATATACATCTTTCTGTGAACAGTGCTTATAACTTTACCAAGAATGGGCCAATTTCTTATCATTTTGATGATTCCAGAACCTTGCAGTACACACCAATACTTATATGCTAGATGATCAACCTTTTCTGATCGATTCCAAAACGTTTCTTTCACAATGCGATCGCATGACCAGAACTTGTCTTTATCTTTAAGCTCGGTTCAACTTTGACGAGGCACCCCCAGCTCCACCATGCCCCGTTATATGTGGCGCCAAGTGTCAATTATTTGATTCTTTCTAATCCATATAGTGTAATGGCGGATCCATGATTCTCTCGGACCAGATTCACCACTCTGACTAATATCTAAAAAGAAAGCAAAGGTTATGACATTTTCTTTTAGGTGAATTTACCCGGGGCCCATGAACATTATTTTGAGCTCATTGTGTGGGTGTGCGTGCGCATGTGTGTGTGTGTGTGGAACATGGAACATTTTATTTATACTTACTTGTTGTCGTATATATTTATGTATACAAATAATAATGTTCACACAATTCATGACATTGGTTTCTTTGAATACATTGTTAGAAATTATATAACTGTGATGTTCGTTACTAAAGAGAATTTGTATAAAGATTGCAGATTAAACATATAGGGGATAAATGTGATGTAACAGAAGATGACCTTAACGACCGTACCCAGATGTAGAGATTAAATAAGATTGATATGGATTTCATCAGTTTTGTGTTGTTTTGTTTTTCTTCTACTTCTTGTAAAGGTGTCAGAGTTGGACCTGTGGAGCCGGAGTCTACTACGGTATGTTTATTCGTTTCTTGGTTGTTTATTGTCTTCTTTTATTTTGTTCTGCTTCATTTTTGTCCTTTTTAATTTGTATATCTGTCCCTTTAAGAGATTGATGAACACTGTAGCTTATGCTATTGGAATGTGAAATAATTAAACTGAATAGATATGTATAGGCGAAGATCAAAGGCTAAATGTATACCACTATATTAAATCATACTTCATTGAAAAGTTAGTTCAGCTAACAGTAACAGAGTAGCTGCAATACTTTGAAAAGTCACCGACTTGGTTGATCTTTCTAAAATTGTAGTTGCGTCTTCCGGTTATTGATCCCGGCCAATTTCGCAGACTTTTCAGTCCATTTGATAGAACGTTCATTCAATTCAGCGAAAACACCTTTTTGGGGCAGCATAGACTGTCATTCACATTCACAAATGCACTTCAGTCATTCAATTTAGAGCATCAGTCACGTGATTTTGCACTTTTACCATTTAAATTCATTCCAATTGTCAAAAGGTGATGAGCTCGGGCTTTCAAATTCGCAAATGGGCAGTCAATTTCGTAACACGTTTACTCGAGTTAACATGGATGTTGTTTATGTAGGCCCCAACCTGTTTTTTTTTTTTTTTAAATAGATTCCGAAAAAGGAAATAGTTTTGATTAATTCCGTTATATATATCGGACGCAATTGTAACATGGTGGCTAAATGAAGCTCTTCTTAATATATTTTATGTTTCCAAATTGTCTCAATTTCTCAAAGCTAAACTATATAAGATACCTCAAATCTCCTTCCCCCCCCCCCTCCCCATAAAAAAATAAAAACAAACAAAACTTTTCTTGGTCGGGGAGAAGGTGAGCTCATAGTGGACGTCATTTGAGAATGAAAATGTATCTCCATTAACGGGGTACATGACAATGTATGGATGTTTAAACCATCGTGTTTATCTTTTTTTCCATGTCACTCAATGAAATCAGAGTGAACCTTTTTATTTTCTTTATGAACTTATTTAAATATCAATGAATGAAGCTTCTTCCTTGAATTCTATGATCATAACCTACATCGAAATCGCTATAATTATTTTCATATACATTTCAAGA
The DNA here is from genome assembly GCA_037976565.1 of Mesocentrotus franciscanus. Taxonomy (NCBI): domain Eukaryota; kingdom Metazoa; phylum Echinodermata; class Echinoidea; order Camarodonta; family Strongylocentrotidae; genus Mesocentrotus; species Mesocentrotus franciscanus. The sequence continues at coordinate 3,515,970 of CP137667.1, read as the reverse complement.
CTAAGAGAATTTGAACCAATTTATACTATAGTCATTACATATTACACTTATTTGCAAAACACACTATGAATTTACAGAACAAGGGGAATCAATAAAAATGTGTCTGATTTGAATGAAAGAAATGCTTAATTGGTTACTCCAGAATAAATTCGAGTACAAAAATGGTAGCATTACATGAACATGTCATACTAAAATTGACTAAGCGCTTGACGAAAAGCTTGTATAAAACATGAATTTGAATGAGATACATGTTAATTTGATTGACCCAAATGCAAATTCGAATGCCCGGATCATGAATTTCAACTATCGAATAGTTAGACAGGACTAAAATGAATGCACGAAAAATGAATCGGATTGGCAAAGTTGCGGAATTGGCCGGGAAATCCTATTATAAAAATAACAATTGTTTCTTATAAAACGCTTTTACAACTTTTACAGCAGTTACAACTGACCAATCGCTTATAGTAATATTTCCCCATCAATGGATTCAACTACTCTTCAGCATATTGCAGTGGACATTCTTCAATCCCTGGGGAGCATTCCAGCTAGTCGCCTTTTTATGGATGTGCACATGCTGATCCAATCACAAAGACCATCGCATCCTACTGCGTACCCATTTAGCACTTAGGTGGATAAGAGCAATGTAGATAAAATGCTTTGATCAAAGACGTATTTAAGATACTATGTCCCTTTGCAGCCAAAATCAAATTCTGTAGAACTTTGCAGGAATTATGAATATGTCATGTATGTCCTATCTGTGAAATTTAAACATTAGCAGTGTCCTAGTATTCAAACTATGCAAGGAAACCAGTTTACCTTCTAGACTTCACTGTCAGACACTATTGAGTGACTGACTGACATCTTTGTCTTTGGTAATAACAAACATAACATAAGCTGTAACAGGTACATGAGCATTTGTCTACATCAATAACCCACTACTTGTTATGGCCAAAATTAAGCTGATTGAATCTTTGTGCATCAAAAAACGTACGACCATTCGGTAAAACGGTCTGAAAATCAGACTATTACTGAAGTGATTGCCATCACTTAAGTCCATTCGACAACTAATGGTCGTTATTTTCCCACTACAAGCCATTTCAAGCCCTTTCGTGTTGAGGGAAGTTCTAAATTATTGTTGTCTTTCAAATGCCGTTGGAATTATACCTTTTTTTTATTATTTTGGCCTGCAAATGGGACATAGTACCTTTAATTGGCGTGCAGGGGCTCGAACCCACGACCTTTGCATTCCCAGTCAGGTGATTAAACTACTCGATTACTCAATACGACACATTTGTGCTAAACTTAGAATGATAAATCCTCTTGTACCTCACTTACAATAACGAGACCGATCTAAGACCGACACAAGACCGTCTAAAGACCCAACAAAAAATACTTTAAATTGCCAAATTGCCAAATTACCAATTTGCCAAGAATCGGTGGGTTTAGAGTCTATGTGGAGTCAGTTTGCCGGTGTGACTGAGTCGTTACAGGCTATCTTTCTTTTGGGGGTAATTTGTTAAAATGATATTAAACGATAATATACGTTTGTTTTTGTTCGTTTTAATTTGTTACCCTGCAGATCGATACTACCACACCATCTACTACACCTGCCGTTACCACGCCTGGTAAGGGATCCATTTCTTGGATCTACTCTTCTGCTGAAAACCTTTCAGATTATTTGTAGACATGGTAACAGTAAGTTGCAGGTTGCCCAGAAAAAAAGTTTAGCTATGTAGTCCATGAAATCAACATTTAGTAGTAATGTCACTTCCATCTGTCCTGTTTAAATTTTGGTGTATTATTTCTTTAGCTTTAATAAGTTGTTCTTCACCATCACCGTTATCGGGACTATCACCAACACCACCTATACCACCACCACCACCACCACCACCATCACTACCACCGTTATATTTATTTTAATAAAAACATGTGTACCAACACCAACACCATTGCATAAGAAACATGTGTCTTACAATATCCACACAATTGCACAAGAAACATATGTGAACCAACACGAAAACCATAATATAAGAAACATGTGTGTACCACCACGAACACCATTTCTTAAGAAACATGTATGTATCACCACTAGCACCATGATATCAGAAACATGTGTGTACCACCACCAACATCATTACATGAGAAACATACCTACCAACTCCGACAATAGAGCTAGATTAGATATACCTTCATGTGTATACATATATACTAAACTATGGGTTTTTGTTCTTTACGTTAAGCCCCAACATATCCTCTTACCACTCCACTGCAAACCACGACAAGCCCTCCTCCGAATACTACGCCATCTGCGTCTACAGCGCCACCAACGACGAATGCGCCAAATGTAACTACTCCAACTGCCACTACAAAGGATTCATCTCCTGGGGCTGTATTCGAGGAGTTTCTTGCAGAGTGTTTCGGTAAGGTGATATTGTAGATAAATTTGTCTTCATGAATTATGATCCTGTCGAGCATTCATTTGGTAAAAAATGACTTTGCGAACATTGCCCCCGATAACACTGAATGGATGTATCGTGACAGCCTTAAATTATTAGATAATACAATTTTAATAGAGTAACATCAATGGTGATGATAATTATGATAATGATAATGATAAAAATGATTTTAAAAGTAATGATAATGGTAATATCCGCAATATTAATTATAAGTGCCTAGTAGCCTACCCCCTTGATACAACAAAGTCATATACACAAAACACAAATCATAGACCAGGGTCGAGCCTTAAACCTCTCGTGTATGTGACAGGAGCCATCATCAATCGAGAACCTTTTTTGTATAGGTAATGCTACAGCAGGGGAAGCGGATGTCAAACCTTACCGACCTTTGACCTTTACTTCACCTGGAGACGATGCGGATTCTCGTTTAGCTGTCAACTTCGAATCGGCATCTCTACAAACTAAACCAGGTATGTCACAGAGAACATTCGATATCCTGGGGCTCATAAGATCACGGCCCCCAAAACTGAAAGTTCTTAAAGGTAAAGACCAGTTTTGGAAACGCCCCCCACTCAAAAAATGAAATGGAAGCTTTCATTACCAATCATGTGAAAGAATATGTTTTGACTAATACGTGATGATACAAATTTTGCCGGGAAACCGCCTACTATGATATATATTGATATATTTGGTAAATTATTATATCTATTGGGACCAAATAGATATCATGCACGTGCGCGCACGTGGTCGCATAGTCCCATATACATCTTTCTGTGTACAGTGCTTGTAACTTTACCAAGACTGGGCCAAATTTCTTATCATTTGATGATTCCAGAACCTTGCAGTACACACCAATACTTATGTGCTAGATGATCAACCTTTCTGATCGATTCTACAACGTTTCTTTAACAATGCAATCGCATGACCAGAACTAGTCTTTATCTTTAAGACCAAATATATTCGAGACAAAAAGTTCACACAAAAAATTCATTCGAGAGCAAACGTTCTCATGATCAGAGGCACACGAGACCGAACATTTTTTTAAATGGCGCTCAAGATCGAAACCTTCGGTTTCACTGGTCTTCTTATAATGAAACCGAGATCATTAGCTCCAAGGCCCAGGGAAGCAAAATCGTACATGACTACAGCACAGAAAAAAGAATTATTTGGTCTCGCAGGTCTTCTGACAATGCAATTCTGAAAATGTCTTGGTATCAGCTACAAACGAATTCAAGTGAGTGGGGAATCGAGTGTATACATGTATAATTACCCTCGGTTTCTTAAAATTTATATTAACGAAAGCACCATCTCTTTTTTTTGTGTGTGTGTGTGAAATAAATCTTTATTCAGATACAAAATCAATGATAATATAATACATAAATATTTATAACAAACACTTAATCACATGTTTAAAAGAGATCAAAAATCAAATTTCCTGTAAACCATGAATTATCTTCATCCACTTAGTGTAATTCACATCTGTCGTCTTAGTTTTATTTTCCTCAACTTCTAGTCTGTTTTTAATATAGACAACAAATATTTGCTTATTATTTTCGTTGCTACATTTATATTACATTTATTTACAACACTCGCTTTATAAATTGCAAATAAAGCATAATGAAGTAGTTAATTTATATCTGCAACATTTTCCTTTGCCTCATGAAAACCATATACAACACAAATGGGCGTAAATTCAAAATTTCTGTACAAGGAGTTACATAATAACGTTTCAATAAAGTTCCAAAATGGATAAATCTTTTCGCATTCAAAAATACATGTATTATGGTAATAACACAAGTCATTTTCTTTGATTTTCCATTTGAATAAATTAGCAGGTGTTGGTAAAATATTATACATAAATTAAAAGTTGAGTTGTATCAAGTAATTGTCACGAACATATTTCAATTTAAGTAACCACAGTGAATCCCACTTAATAGAAAAATTTGTTTGTAAAGTTTTGTTCCAGAAATCTACCGCCCTAGATGGTTTGAATTAATTTTACGAATTCCGTATACATTTGTTTCACAGTAATACAGTGTATTGATAATTCAAAATTATTCAAATTCAAATTAGAATATATCATTGATTTCCGTTTGTAATCTTTAAAATCATAAACTTGTCTGCCATATTTTATAATTTGCCTCCATTTTTGTTGTATAGCGGTTCGTATTTTGGCATATTT
>CP137667.1:3434389-3510832 GCA_037976565.1 Mesocentrotus franciscanus | reverse complement strand
ACCACTATATTAAATCATACTTCATTGAAAAGTTAGTTCAGCTAACAGTAACAGAGTAGCTGCAATACTTTGAAAAGTCACCGACTTGGTTGATCTTTCTAAAATTGTAGTTGCGTCTTCCGGTTATTGATCCCGGCCAATTTCGCAGACTTTTCAGTCCATTTGATAGAACGTTCATTCAATTCAGCGAAAACACCTTTTTGGGGCAGCATAGACTGTCATTCACATTCACAAATGCACTTCAGTCATTCAATTTAGAGCATCAGTCACGTGATTTTGCACTTTTACCATTTAAATTCATTCCAATTGTCAAAAGGTGATGAGCTCGGGCTTTCAAATTCGCAAATGGGCAGTCAATTTCGTAACACGTTTACTCGAGTTAACATGGATGTTGTTTATGTAGGCCCCAACCTGTTTTTTTTTTTTTTTTAAATAGATTCCGAAAAAAGGAAATAGTTTTGATTAATTCCGTTATATATATCGGACGCAATTGTAACATGGTGGCTAAATGAAGCTCTTCTTAATATATTTTATGTTTCCAAATTGTCTCAATTTCTCAAAGCTAAACTATATAAGATACCTCAAATCTCCTTCCCCCTCCCAAAAAAATAAAAACAAACAAAACTTTTCTTGGTCGGGGAGAAGGTGAGCTCATAGTGGACGTCATTTGAGAATGAAAATGTATCTCCATTAACGGGGTACATGACAATGTATGGATGTTTAAACCATCGTGTTTATCTTTTTTTCCATGTCACTCAATGAAATCAGAGTGAACCTTTTATTTTCTTTATGAACTTATTTAAATATCAATGAATGAAGCTTCTTCCTTGAATTCTATGATCATAACCTACATCGAAATCGCTATAATTATTTTCATATACATTTCAAGACTAAGAGAATTTGAACCAATTTATACTATAGTCATTACATATTACACTTATTTGCAAAACACACTATGAATTTACAGAACAAGGGGAATCAATAAAAAATGTGTCTGATTTGAATGAAAGAAATGCTTAATTGGTTACTCCAGAATAAATTCGAGTACAAAAATGGTAGCATTACATGAACATGTCATACTAAAATTGACTAAGCGCTTGACGAAAAGCTTGTATAAAACATGAATTTGAATGAGATACATGTTAATTTGATTGACCCAAATGCAAATTCGAATGCCCGGATCATGAATTTCAACTATCGAATAGTTAGACAGGACTAAAATGAATGCACGAAAAATGAATCGGATTGGCAAAGTTGCGGAATTGGCCGGGAAATCCTATTATAAAAATAACAATTGTTTCTTATAAAACGCTTTTACAACTTTTACAGCAGTTACAACTGACCAATCGCTTATAGTAATATTTCCCCATCAATGGATTCAACTACTCTTCAGCATATTGCAGTGGACATTCTTCAATCCCTGGGGAGCATTCCAGCTAGTCGCCTTTTTATGGATGTGCACATGCTGATCCAATCACAAAGACCATCGCATCCTACTGCGTACCCATTTAGCACTTAGGTGGATAAGAGCAATGTAGATAAAATGCTTTGATCAAAGACGTATTTAAGATACTATGTCCCTTTGCAGCCAACATCAAATTCTGTAGAACTTTGCAGGAATTATGAATATGTCATGTATGTCCTATCTGTGAAATTTAAACGTTAGCAGTGTCCTAATATTCAAATTATGCAAGGAAACCCGTTTACTTCTAGACTTCACTGTCAGACACTATTGAGTGACTGACTGGCTTTTTCATCTTTGGTAATAACATACATAAAATGAGCTGTAAAGGTACATGAGCATTTGTCTACATCAATAACCCACTTCTTGTAATGGCCAAAATTAAACTGATTGAATCTTTGCGCAGCATAAAACGTACGACCATTCGGTACAATGGTCTGAAAATCAGACTATTACTTACTGATTCTATCACTTAAGTCGATTCGACAACTAATAGTCGTTATTTTCCCACTTAAAGACATTTTCAAGCCCTTTTTTGAGGGAAGTTCTAAATTAGTTTTGTCTTTCAAATGCCGTTGGAATTTAACCTTTTCATTTTTTGGCCTGCAAATGGGACATAGTACCTTTAATTGGCATGCAGGGGCTCGAACCCACGACCTTTGCATTCCCAGTCAGGTGATTAAACTACTCGATTACTCAATACGACACATTTGTGCTAAACTTAGAATGATAAATCCTCTTGTACCTCACTTACAATAACGAGACCGATCTAAGACCGACACAAGACCGTCTAAAGACCCAACAAAAAATACTTTAAATTGCCAAATTGCCAAATTACCAATTTGCCAAGAATCGGTGGGTTTAGAGTCTATGTGAGTCAGTTTGCCGGTGTGACTGAGTCGTTACAGGCTATCTTTCTTTGGGGTAATTTGTTAAAATGATATTAAACGATAATATACGTTTGTTTTTGTTCGTTTTAATTTGTTACCCTGCAGATCGATACTACCACACCATCTACTACACCTGCCGTTACCACGCCTGGTAAGGGATCCATTTCTTGGATCTACTCTTCTGCTGAAAACCTTTCAGATTATTTGTAGACATGGTAACAGTAAGTTGCAGGTTGCCCAGAAAAAAAGTTTAGCTATGTAGTCCATGAAATCAACATTTAGTAGTAATGTCACTTCCATCTGTCCTGTTTAAATTTTGGTGTATTATTTCTTTAGCTTTAATAAGTTGTTCTTCACCATCACCGTTATCGGGACTATCACCAACACCACCTATACCACCACCACCACCACCACCATCACTACCACCGTTATATTTATTTTAATAAAAACATGTGTGTACCAACACCAACACCATTGCATAAGAAACATGTGTCTTACAATATCCACACAATTGCACAAGAAACATATGTGAACCAACACGAAAACCATAATATAAGAAACATGTGTGTACCACCACGAACACCATTTCTTAAGAAACATGTATGTATCACCACTAGCACCATGATATCAGAAACATGTGTGTACCACCACCAACATCATTACATGAGAAACATACCTACCAACTCCGACAATAGAGCTAGATTAGATATACCTTCATGTGTATACATACTAAACTATGGGTTTTTGTTCTTTTACGTTAAGCCCCAACATATCCTCTTACCACTCCACTGCAAACCACGACAAGCCCTCGTCCGAATACTACGCCATCTGCGTCTACAGCGCCACCAACGACGAATGCGCCAAATGTAACTACTCCAACTGCCACTACAAAGGATTCATCTCCTGGGGCTGTATTCGAGGAGTTTCTTGCAGAGTGTTTCGGTAAGGTGATATTGTAGATAAATTTGTCTTCATGAATTATGATCCTGTCGAGCATTCATTTGGTAAAAAATGACTTTGCGAACATTGCCCCCGATAACACTGAATGGATGTATCGTGACAGCCTTAAATTATTAGATAATACAATTTTAATAGAGTAACATCAATGGTGATGATAATTATGATAATGATAATGATAAAAATGATTTTAAAAGTAATGATAATAGTAATATCCGCAATATTAATTATAAGTGCCTAGTAGCCTACCCCCTTGATACAACAAAGTCATGTACACAAAACACAAATCATAGACCAGGGTCGAGCCTTAAACCTCTCGTGTATGTGACAGGAGCCATCATCAATCGAGAACCTTTTTTGTATAGGTAATGCTACAGCAGGGGAAGCGGATGTCAAACCTTACCGACCTTTGACCTTTACTTCACCTGGAGACGATGCGGATTCTCGTTTAGCTGTCAACTTCGAATCGGCATCTCTACAAACTAAACCAGGTATGTCACAGAGAACATTCGATATCCTGGGGCTCATAAGATCACGGGCCCCCAAAACTGAAAGTTCTTAAAGGTAAAGACCAGTTTTGGAAACGCCCCCCACTCAAAAAATGAAATGGAAGCTCTCATTACCAATCATGTGAAAGAATATGTTTTGACTAATACGTGATGATACAAATTTTGCCGGGAAACCGCCTACTATGATATATATTGATATATTTGGTAAATTATTATATCTATTGGGACCAAATAGATATCATGCACGTGCGCGCACGTGTCGCATAGTCCCATATACATCTTTCTGTGTACAGTGCTTGTAACTTTACCAAGACTGGGCCAAATTTCTTATCATTTTGATGATTCCAGAACCTTGCAGTACACACCAATACTTATGTGCTAGATGATCAACCTTTCTGATCGATTCTACAACGTTTCTTTAACAATGCAATCGCATGACCAGAACTAGTCTTTATCTTTAAGACCAAATATATTCGAGACAAAAAGTTCACACAAAAAATTCATTCGAGAGCAAACGTTCTCATGATCAGAGGCACACGAGACCGAACATTTTTTTAAATGGCGCTCAAGATCGAAACCTTCGGTTTCACTGGTCTTGTACTTATAATGAAACCGAGATCATTAGCTCCAAGGCCCAGGGAAGCAAAATCGTACATGACTACAGCACAGAAAAAAGAATTATTTGGTCTCGCAGGTCTTCTGACAATGCAATTCTGAAAATGTCTTGGTATCAGCTACAAACGAATTCAAGTGAGTGGGGGAATCCGAGTGTATACATGTATAATTACCCTCGGTTTCTTAAAATTTATATTAACGAAAGCACCATCTCTTTTTTTTGTGTGTGTGTGTGAAATAAATCTTTATTCAGATACAAAATCAATGATAATATAATACATAAATATTTATAACAAACACTTAATCACATGTTTAAAAGAGATCAAAAATCAAATTTCCTGTAAACCATGAATTATCTTCATCCACTTAGTGTAATTCACATCTGTCGTCTTAGTTTTATTTTCCTCAACTTCTAGTCTGTTTTTTTAATATAGACAACAAATATTTGCTTATTATTTTCGTTGCTACATTTATATTACATTTATTTACAACACTCGCTTTATAAATTGCAAATAAAGCATAATGAAGTAGTTAATTTATATCTGCAACATTTTCCTTTGCCTCATGAAAACCATATACAACACAAATGGGCGTAAATTCAAAATTTCTGTACAAGGAGTTACATAATAACGTTTCAATAAAGTTCCAAAATGGATAAATCTTTTCGCATTCAAAAAATACATGTATTATGGTAATAACACAAATCATTTTCTTTGATTTTCCATTTGAATAAATTAGCAGGTGTTGGTAAAATATTATACATAAATTAAAAGTTGAGTTGTATCAAGTAATTGTCACGAACATATTTCAATTTAAGTAACCACAGTGAATCCCACTTAATAGAAAAATTTGTTTGTAAAGTTTTGTTCCAGAAATCTACCGCCCTAGATGGTTTTTGAATTAATTTTACGAGTTCCGTATACATTTGTTTCACAGTAATACAGTGTATTGATAATTCAAAATTATTCAAATTAAAATTAGAATATATCATTGATTTCCGTTTGTAATCTTTAAAATCATAAACTTGTCTGCCATATTTTATAATTTGCCTCCATTTTTGTTGTATAGCGGTTCGTATTTTGGCATATTCACTCAACCATCTACCATCATAGTAAATAAGTTTATCTTTCAATTCTTTGACTGTCAAGAATCTATTTCCTATCACTATATCCCCTAAAAATAATATACCTGATTTTATCCAATTTTTATACAACAATGCTTTTCCTTTAAATTTGATATCACAATTTAACCAAATCATTTCTTTCGTAACACTTCCATAGGTTGGTTGTACATGTTTTACATAATTTACTTGCTTTACTGTAAACCACGTATAAAGTAAATCACAATAGAAATCAGGTACTTTCCCTCTATAAGAACTCACATACTTGGGTAAACATTTACAATTCATAATGATATTAATCCCTCCCATTTTTTTCAATCCAATATTTGGAGAAAAAGTACCATCTCGTATGAAAATATGTTTCCATGTGCAATAATTTCATACTGATTTTTGTTACTTTTATGTACACTGCATCTACCAATAAGTTGGTTTGTCGTGTGCTATCATGTCTCCTTTCTTGTCCAAGTTTGATCAATTAAGTGATGTTAAAATTGACAAGATATTGGAAAATTAGTTTCTATGTCCATGCTTTCACAAAATGTCACCTAAATCATTCGCAGTTAAACTAGCGATCGCTGCATTCAGTGAGCCTAGCCAGGCAGAAGGTTGCGGCAGTGCACCCGAGCCACCATCTAATAACACCGATGATGATGTGGACAGTGAACCCGAGTCGGCTGCTTCTTCTCGTGTTCTTAGTTCCGTCGTCGACGTTACCGTCTACTGTTTCAACGGCGCTCCACTGCAACTCAAGGAGGGTGAATATGTCGACGTGGTCTTTCCCGCCAAGATAGTAAGTATGCCTGTCAACAGGGGCGGCCGAGCAACTTCCGAAGTGGGGGCACCAAGAAAAAGGGCACTTTTGGGGAAAAAGGGCACCTACAACGGGAAATCTCAAAGCGAGAATATACCATTTCTTAGACATTGGCATATACCTCTACATTGTGATTACATTATCAGGGATGATTTCAAAATTTGTTTCACTTTATACACCATACTAGATATTGCTTAAGCATCATGCTTTGCAGTTGGGTGTGATGGTCTGACAATATATTTGCGAGCGAGCGAAGCGAGCGAGCGAGGAAAAAATTTAAGATTTGTGAGGTCGCAGTGCGAAAAATTACATCTTATAAAGAGGAAAAAACCGAATCCTGATGGGGTAGCAAATTTTCATAACAGAAGAATGAAAAGACCTTTGATAAGTAACATAAGTATATCATCTATAGATGCGTGCGAGCGTAGTGAGCGAGCTTTGGGGGAAATTGCTCTTAGTCGCTTGAAATTAGGGGCGCGTTTAATGATGAGAGGAAAAGGGGACACTTATCAGAAAAGAAAAGGAGCATGTGTCAAAGTACAAAGAGTAATTAACAGAGCTGAAAATGGGGCACTTCTTACACCCTCAAAAAGAGGCACTCACCAGGGATGAAAAAGTCAGTCATGAGAATAGGGAATGGGCATTTGTCGACGGAAAGGGACCCCATCAGACTTTGATAGGGGCATTTATAAAAGGTGAAAATGGGCATTTATGAAAAGGGGATAGGTCCCTTATTAGAAACAAAAAGGGGCACGTATCATTGTTAAAAGGGAAATTATCAGAGGTGAAAAGAGGCACTTATCGCACCTGAAAAGGGGCAATGACCAGATATAAAAATGGGCACTTATGTGAATGAAAAAGGGGCACTTATAATAAAGGAAAATGTGCATTAGTTGAAAGAAAATGGGCACCGGTCAGATTTTAAAATGGCATTTATCGGAGGTGAAGGGGGCACTTATCTGAAGTGAAAAGGAGTAAGTTATCGTACCTGAAAGGGTCAATTACCAGAGAAGGGCACTTATGAGAAGGAAAGGGCTCTTTTAATGAGGCACTTATCATTAGGAAAAGGGGCACTTATTAGAAAGGAAAAGGGGCACATGTGAAAATATAAGGTGCGCTTATCCGAGTTAAAATGGGGTAGTTATTAAACGTGGAAGGGCACTTCTTACAAAGGAAAAGGGGCACTTGTCAAAGTAAAAGAGGCACCTCTCAGATTTGAATAGGGCAATTATCAGAGGTGAAGGGGGCACTTATCAAATGTGAAAAGAGGCACTTCTCGTACCTGAAAAGGGCACTTACTAGAGATTAAAAAGGGCACTTATGAGAACGGAAAATGAACACTATGTCTTATTGGAATGGAAAATGGGAACTTGTCGAAGGAAAGGGGCACGTGTCCCAATAAAAGGGGCACTTATCAGAGTTGAAAAGGGAAGGGGCACTTTTAAAATTAATAGGGCACTTGTCAAAGTGAAAGGGGCACTATTCCTATGTAAAAGGGGCACTTCTTACAAAATTAAAGGGCACTTTTCCTATGTAATAAGGGGCACTTTTCGGGTGCCTGAAAAGTGGGAGGGCACTGTGCCCCCCGGGAGGGCCGCCTCTGCCTGTCAACCGAGTCACATACCATAGAAGAGACATGGTGTACTACGGGAGGGGGATGCAGACGTAATATCCATTGAGTGAGGAGAAGATGTGGACGGGTTGACATTGGACATGATTATTTTGGAATTACTGAGGCCTCAATGTCATATGACACAAATTTCATTTTATGTATGTATGCAATCTCATATTAACTTTTTTCCGTGGGATTTCCATCCGCTGCAATGAATGAACAATTTAATTTACTTATACTGTCAGATATAATAAATGATTTATTTTCATCCTCGTGACTATTCCCCAGGATTTCGAGAATGAGGTACCGATTTGCACATCGATGAGAGGTGCTGCATCGTAAGTGAAAACATGTATTATTCTGTTCTTCTGCTTACCATGGTTAGGGACTCCAGCATTCAAGAAATTCATTCCTACCAGGTATAAGAAACAGATAAGATAAAATCGTTTCATGAGGTAAGCCTTAAGAGAGCGTCTTTAGGAAAGTAGACATAGTAGTCATATTATTAGTTCTTGCTTTTTTGGATTGAGACGTATAAAGTTTGTAAGATAATCTCAGGAGGTATAAAGAACGTTTATGATTTATTGGACGAAAAAGTTCTCATCATTTCTTAAATGGACTTACACAATCACTTATTTGATGTTTCTTTGGTGTTTTTTAATTGGAACTGATCTAATACAGTATTAAAGATGTTTTAAAACGTAAAGAGAATGTTTTGTTGTGTGTATTTGCTTTTAGGGATTGGAAATGGTCTACAGACGGATGTAAGGTTGTTTATTCTAACTACACACACGTGACATGTCGATGTGATCATCTTGCAGCTATTGCTCTTGAGCGAGGCCCAAAGGTAGTCCAATTAACATGTTTAGAGTGTTCTTAAAGATAAGCTGGAGTTCTGGTAATGATAGATAATCAATTATCACAGAATCCAACAAACTTACACTGAATGTTCAGGATTACAAATGAATGACATTTTGGTAGAAAATGTATAGGGGCTTAATAATGATCCTGGAAAGACTGATAAGGAGTAAGTAAGTACCTGGTAGGCCCAACATCATGTGCTTAACACATGTCTCTATGTGCAAATGAGATTTGATATGACTTGTTTTGCAGGGTTTCGCTGTGGGATATGTCAACACCATCGCCTTACTTCTCATCGAAAAGGTTGTAGGAGCCATATCCGTCATCTGCCTTCTCGTCATCGTCATGGTCTACTTCATCCTCGGGTACGTATCCGAAATCAGGGTCATAGGTTAAAAGTTAGGTCAGATATTAGGTCACAGGTTAGCTCAAAGTTGAGCTAGTAAAGATTATCACCTTACTCCATCCGTCGAAGAATAGCGACAAGACGCTATATATTGGTGATAGTGGAAAACCGACATTGATCAGGAATGTCACGTGATGAAATGATGAAACACGTTGTTTATCACTCATATTTCCCAATGCCTGAACAAAAATTTAAAAAATAAGTTACATGATTAGAAGGGAATCACACCTGAAATAAGCTCCATGGAATCGTTTTGATTAAATAAGGCCTTTGACATGAACATTCACAATAACACAACTTGTTGAAGAGAAATAACGTCATTTAATAATCCCATGCCCAATAATGGTTCGGCATGTCTACTTTCATTACTATTATGCCTACCTATCATCATTTTCCAATTAGAACGGTTCATTTGTTAGAATAGATGTTTCTCTAAACACTTACAGCTTGTCTTCCGTAAGTGATTATCTTTACAATTATTGCGATTCACTTTCTCTTTTATTGAACAGCAATCAGGAATCCCAACTAGCCAAGATTCAATTGAACATAGCGATGTCCTGTTGCCTTGCTCACTTGATCTATCTCATAGGGATGAAAGCTACTGGAAACCTGGTAATTACTACTCTCATTATACTATTATATAGTACTATATACTATTAGATAGTACTATATATATTATTACATAGTACTGTAAACTATTAGATAGAACTAAATACTATTAGATAGTACTATGTACCGTTAGATAGTACTATATACTATTAGATAGTAAGCAAATATTAACCGACTACGAGGGTAGTGGTACAAATTATCATCGCCGAGGTGATCTCGGGGCTACTATCATCACGAGCCGCAAGGCGAGGGACGATAGTATAGCCCCGAGATCACCGAGGTGATGATAGTTTGTATCCATTGCACGAGTAAAGGAGGTTAATATTTGGTTTATATCCCACATCGGCAATAAGGTCTATTTAAAGTGAATTTTACATAATTAAAATAACTAGGTTTTCGCTCGCGGCGTTCTGATTCTGCCGGCAGTTTAGCTTCAGCAGATATCGGTAGATATCGATATCATTTCGCGTAACCTACTTTGCTATGCTTATTCAATGGGCAAGTGGGGAAGCAGCAAAAAAATACTATACAAAATGTATTATCGCAGGGTGATAGGACTCTGAGTTCACGGCCATGAAGTGATGGTAAATATATCATTGATCATGTGACCTCGTTTAGACCAATCACATTGCAAGATTCTTAGTATGCGGGATATAATACTACAGTGAAACCTGTCTATAAAGACCACCCAAGGGAGACAAGAAAAGTGGTCTTTATAGGCAGGTGGTCTTTATGTACAGGTGCCCATAGTACACATTTCAATGAGAAACCATTTTCAAGGGAAACAAAAAATGTGGTCATTGTAGACAGGTGGTCTTTGTAGACAGGTGGTCACTAAAGCAGGTTTAACTGTATATTATATTAGATAATACTATATACTATTACATAGTACTGTATACTATTAGATAGAACTATATACTATTAAATAATACTATGTACTATTAGATAGTACTATATACTATTAGATAGAACTATATGCTATTAGATAGTACTATATTCTATTATATAGTAATATACTATCAGTTAATAATATTAGTTTATACTATTATTAGTACTATTCATCAAGTTTCAGTATAGATCAAATCTAGATGCCTTTTCCTAACTTCTTTTTTTTTACTCCGTTGTGCATGTATATGTGGGTATATGTGTGTGTTTGTGTGTGTGTGTGTGTGTGTCTCTCTCTCTCCTTTTCGAATAGATGCAGTTCGAGTGCGCATCGCTTCTTTATATATTAGGGATCATTTTGTTTTGGAGTAGAATTCCATTCTAACAAAATAGTTCTATCCACTTTTCTCAAATCACTATTTTGATGTGGATTCCTCGATGATTTTGGAACGGATTCAAAATCATTTAACATCAAAATGAACTCATGGCTGATATGAATCCTAAAATAAAAGCTTTTTACTCTCTACATTAAGACAGTAGGAATACCATCACACCTGAGGTTCATATCAAATCCTGAGACTTTATCAACAAAAATCCACGGGATTTTGGGGAAGAGAATGCTCCTACTGAATGTGTCTTATCATCTTATCAGTTGTTGTAATAGAAGGTCTTTTATGAAACTTTATGATAATGAATATTATATTGCTCTTGTTTTCATGTCTTGCCTTGTTTTTACAATATACATTTTAAAATGTGTCAACACGGCCCAGGTGTACTCAACTATCATTATTTTATATTATTCTTTATTCTATTCCTTACAATATTAGTACGTTTGCGCAGCCATGGCAGTGGTTTTGCAGTACCTCTTCACGGTGTATGGATTGTGGTTGATCATCCAGACAGCTCTGTTCCTCAACACTTGTTACATACATGGAAAGACACGACAGGGACTACATGCAGCTCTCATAGCACCCAAGACATTCAGCCTAGAACTGTTACCCCTCACAAAGATTTCCCTCGCTGTTTGGGGTAAAATCAGACCCTCGGTTTTTAAAGTGTTAAAGCCTCACTCCCACCCCCTCAAACAAAAAAGTTGTAAAATGATATAACGTATATAATCAACCTCAAAACAAATGATCTGGCATTGAGGCATTCTATATATTGATGGGTAAGGAATATGAAGAACATAAAGGATAAAATAAAACGAGGCGTACGGAACCCCAATTCGGAATCGGGTTCTGTGTGCGTCCTATGCGAGCGCGTAAGCGTTTGGCAACCACTTTACTCAACAAGTCGTTTCACTGTTTACCAAGATAATTTTCAAACATCAATATATCTTTGTGGAAGTAGGAAACTAATATTTTGAATACAGTATACCAACAAGGAACCCTTGAACTAAGAGCAAAACATGTCGTCATGATTGGTACACTTTATTTTTTCTTCTACCACACTGATCCACTCTCTTTAAAAAGTACACCCGGTAAGAGGGGAAACGCCCATTATTACAAGAGGTAAAACAAAACTATGTCTCACGTTTAATCTATATGGATTAGATAAACATGATATACGAGGACATTATTTTGACTTTACTATGAGCACATTTTGTCGTAGATCTGTGGCAGTTGTTATTAATAAGAAGTTTAGTGAAAGAGGGACAGGGCCATGTTTCCTAAAACTTATCAATAACAAATGCTAAGCTTCTATGACAAATTTGCTCTCAGCCAATCAAATGCCACGATTTCAAAAGCTTATAACAGTTATTGATAATAATTTTTAAGAAAGAGCGTCCAGAAGTTTTGTTGGATACATATTTACCCTCAAGGAAAACATCAAACAATACCCCACTTTTTATCAGAGAACTAACCAGTCTTGCCTCTTTCAAAAGATTCCTCAATACATACTTCTTCCCTAGGTAATATAATTTGATCACAAAAGTAATACAATATTCTTATGAAATACAATATATATAATATGATCATGATGATTTACCTATTTTATCTTCACATTCTGTGATTTTGTAAGCGCTATGGAACTCTTTTTTGTGCTCCTTAATAATAGATATCATTATGTTTAAGGTGGAATGCTTTTGATCCATCATTTTTTTTTTTTTTTTTTTTTTTTGGGGGTTAATTAATGGCTTGCGTCTAATTTTACTATGGTGCGAAAACTGAATACTATTATACTATAACCAATAATCCCTTTCCTTTCCAGTTATATTGCATAAAACAAGTTTATATTGATAAAGCCTATATTTTACTTACAACAGTAGTTAATTTAAACCAGTTTGAATCCATCTTTCCCGCATTTAAATATTATACTGGCGTGGATGAAGGGTTCATTGGCCACGTGCTCCCTCCCACCCCCATCACTCGAACGTAAAACAAATGAAAAAAGAAAGCAGAAGAAAGAAAGAAAAAGAGAAAATGTACTGGAAAAAGAAAATTACTAAACAACTTTCCACCCCCCCCCCTCCTCGATGACGCTAAAGATTTGACTATCACCTACCTGATAATTAGACCATGCCCCTTCCCGATCACCCCCCACCCCACCCCCCCGCTCATTGGCCGGACCCACGCTACACCACTGTAAGAAGATCATGGTCTACCGATATTTTGATTCCTCTTCATTCACAACATTTGTTCTTACTTCATTTCTGTTCAGGACTCCCAGTGGTAATGGTTGGAGTTCTCTACGAGGAATACCCGTATGCATACGGCACACCGGAGAGGTATCAATCAAAATCAAGAGTTTTCATTTTCATATGTAGAAAGCTTTCTAGAAACAGAACTATTTATTCTTTAAAACAATTCTTAGTTTGATTGATTATCTATTTCATTCATAAGTTGATAAAGACTGCCAGCAGCATTGGCCGAAAACTGCAGTTTACCAAGAATAAGGAAATATTATATACCAAGGCACTTTTACATGAACATTACAAACATGGAACTTGAACTTGGATAAGTACAGTATTATGAAGGGTGCCTGTCTCTGCATATAATTGGCATGAACGAATTATGAAAATAAAAGGTTTCTCCTCATACCTGACTCGCCTGAAAATTTATAAAGGAGAAGTTAATTCTTACAAAAAGAAGATAAGATGTCAAATAAATTGTTAAGTGGAATAACTAATACAAATTTGTTTAATCTCCACCTCCTTATTTCTGCATTATTTTCTTTCAGCTGTTGGCTAATAGAAACGTTTATACCGTATAAGATCTTCATCTCTACTATCATCCTCGGATTTTTGGTAATGTGATGTGTGTTTTCTTTCTTTCTTTTTGTTTTCTTTTTTAATTAAAGTAGGGTTTCTATCCTGGAAACCGGAATAAAAATAGAAAAGGAGTTCCCTTTTTCGAGTCAGAAAAAAAATCAGTACTAGTATCGGTACTAGGCTCCAGATGGTAATACAATATCGTAAGTCTTTCTATACCAGAGCTGTGGGAATGAATACGGACATTTTTTTTTTCTTCCTTCAAAATATGTGTAAGTGAATGAGGATCACAAAATTGTGCATCTAATGTAAATGAATAATCATATAACAAAGAGGTTTTCCTGATCAAGGTCAACCATGCGTTTCAGTGCATTAACGAAATGTTTAACATCGTTGCCTTGTGTCTAGGTCAATATTACCCTGTCGATCATCACCGCATACTTTTTGATCAAGATTGAAGGTAAGTTCAACGAAGACGAGGACTACGAAGAATGGACAGATCAACTCAAGATACTTGCCAGGTAAGAATAAATGATGTTGACAACATTACAAATAGGGATTGCCTCCTCCCCCTCCCCTTGAAACCCAATTGACATCCCCTACAAAACTCCGCCCCAATTCCTCCTCCCTCTCTCTCTCTCAATTTCTCACTCACTCTCTTTTGGGGCTGATGAACTTTTTGTGATTTTTGTTGGTATTTTTTTTCTCGCTTGTTTGTTCCTTTGTGTGTCATATAATTTTCGATTTGAAAAGGGCCCCCAAAAATCTTACCGTTTAATTTTGTTCTACTTGCTTGCTTGCGTGCTTGCCTATTTTTTTAGGGGGGATATTCTCCCCACCCTTATCCAAACCACTTGGTGTTCCATAAATAAGTGGACTGAATCCGCACACTTGGTCAGGAATTTAACCTGGACTAAAGCTATTACACTTTAATAAATACCGGTCATTATGTTTCAAGGCGAAGTTGGTATAATGGGTAATTCACTTGACTCTAAATCCAAGGGTTGAGGGTTCGAATCCCAGCCCAGCACAAATGTCCTTCGGCAAGACATTAATCCACATTTTCCACTCTTCACCCACCTGATTATATCATTATTATGATTATTTTAAATACTATTATTATTACCGATCATTTTGTTTCACCTTCTATGTTTCATTTTATAAAACAGATGGTGCTTACCTACTTCGGTAATGCTTTCTCTGTTCCTGGTCATTGCTTGGGTCCTTCACGCGGTCTACGAGAACTGGTCCAGCCTAGTCTTAGACTACATGTTCCATATCTGCATCATGTCACAGGTATGTGACATTATATGAAACGTTGCACACGAAATGTCATTTCATCTTGACACGTTTCTCATACCAGTTAACTCTAAATGTGCCACTCAATGAATGCCTTAGCTGTGCGACATATTATTTCTGAAGGGATATTTTTACCAATGGAATCTAGATTCTCTTTCCCCTTTTTATAGTCGAAAGCTACTATAAACAGGTTTTAAAAGGATCTACATATAAGCCTACCAGGTTATTAACGATCAAACGTCCCGGTCAGATATGAAGCACTAAACTGCCGTTGCCATTCGTTTACACGTAAAATATAAACCTTGGCGGGTTTTTTGTTCAGTTTACCACGTAATATCCAAAACGAGCATTAATAAACAGTGCAATCCATATTTTAATTTTTGTCTATTGTTCGTTCTGATCTACAGTTTGGCAAAGAAAGGGGTAAATAATGTAATCTCCATTAATTGCATTTCTCTCACTGCAGTATGAACACGATTTGAAAGTAAAATCTTGAGATTGTTTCGATTATTAACAGTTTCATCAATTTCATTCTCACAACCAGGGCATCCTCGTCTTTGTGTTCTACTGTGTCTTTAACCCACAGGTGAGTTTAATCAGAGCGTTTTGAGAGAGAGAGAGAGAGAGAGAGAAAAGGTGAGAGAGAGAGAGAGAGAGAAAGAGAGAAATGAGAGGGAAATAGCGATAAATAAAGAGAGAGAGAGAAAGATAGAAATGGGAGGGAAATAGCGATAAATAAAGAGAAAGAGAGCGTGAGAGAGAGACAGACACAGACACAGAGAGAGAGAGAAAGATAGAAACAGGGAAATATAAAAAGAGAGTATTTCGTGCTCCCTTGTTTTGATCTCTTATCGTATCATGTATGAGGGTACTTGAATGGCAATCCTTCTCAGCCAGGGGAAACTTCTGCTATGACGTCATTCTTCCAACTGACACTAAAAGAATGAGAAAGCTCACAAATTATTTGAATATTAACCAGAACTTAGCCTTCTCTTTAAGGACATCCAAAACCATGAAGACAGGAGGATAGTCTGCAGGCCTAGGCTCTAATTTGACACTTTTACCCCAATTTCTAAAGAGTTGAATAGAGCCTCTAACTGTGTCACAGCGTATGGTGTGCAGTAAACAGGTGAATCGTGCAGTTACCATAGGGTTAGTAAAGTAGCAGGAGGGGTGAGGGATAAATACGGTAGGATATTTGATGATGTATACATTTCCATTTTCTTCATTTGTTTTCTAGCTCCGCGAATCTCATGCCGAGCAGCAAGACGTATCTGACAACAAAACATCCGATGAAGGGTCTGACAAGGAATAGAGGTTACCGAACCATCGTAATGATTCAATACCACCATGAGTGAGAAAATGAATGAAGTTTTCAGCACTGATATGGGGCAATTTTTCGCAACAGTCTCCCAGAAAACGTGGTGTCAGCTGAGTCGGTCAACTCGTTTAAGAATAGACTTGATAGTCACTGGTCAAACAAATCCAAGCCTTCTGTATAAGCCGGTCTTGGTGTTATCTGTTGTCTCATGTTAACACACAATCTCCTCCCGTCACAAAAAGCAGTAACACTGGGAGAATCCTGGGTCGATGAACAGGCTTAGACCTACAACATCGTTGGATTAAAGTAAAGTAAATTTTAGTAATGGAAACAGTGCGCACTACTTGAAATCGACTGTGATGATGATGATTATGATTACAGCAATGGAATCGTAAATCGTGTAGAAAGTAAATGTAGGTTATATGTAACGTACAATGATGATGACACAAATAAATTACATAAACATGTAATAATGAAATAAACAATATAACGTAGGACAGTAAATATAGATGGTTTTCTAAATAATTATCGTATATTCAACCATTTGTGTTTGGTTTGCACATTTGTGAACTTCTTGGTATATTCGACAGTTCGCCTTATTACACGTATTGTTAGGAGTGAGGACCCTGTGGTGTGAATAGAACCACTTTGCTTTACGGTGAATGCATTTAATATTGGTAAAAGTTAATTCCATTGATGCAAGCTAGGTGTACATGATCTAAAGGATACTATCTTACTAAAAAAGGCGAATAACTTCTCTATATGCAAGTACATTGTCATTGTTTTGGCTAACGTTCAAAGAGTCATTTAATTGCGCTGAAAAGCAAAATGTATTTTGCAAGTGTTTCAAACATCTTTGGATATTATTTTTCACGACTAGAAAAGGAAAGCAAGATACGATTTAAGAAATGTAGGAATGCTATTTCGTAAATATGTAATTACGATATGAAAATTATCTAGTTATAAATCTTTAAGTCATTTATTGAGTAATAAAATGATAGTAGTGGGGTTTCGTATAGCGCTCCTTTCTGTCAAACCTGACACACCTGGCGTGCAACAATTGTTTTATGAATGCAATCTTGTAAATATGACAAATATCTGGCTATAAATATGAAAAATACATTTCTTTTCTGTTTGATGTGTTCAATAAGACATTCCATTTCACAATTAGTCAAGAACTCGAGTATTTATTTGTTTTAACTATCCAATATATCTCTATCATGCAACTCTCTAGGATCCCTTTAAATCATTTTCAGTCTAAACCTCCCCCATGTGCAGAATATAAATAGGCCTACGTTTTTTCGTGTGATTCAGCCGAGGACGCAGGTTCGAAACTGAGTCACGTCTTTCGGATGGTGACGTTAAAGGTCGGTCCCCAGAAGTGAATAATCATATATGATTGATACACGTCTGTAAAAACCCAATACACACACACACACGTGTGAGGTCAAAGATCGTCGTTATATTGTGATGATCATGAATAATTTTTTTGAAATCTAACAAAAGGTACTAAATTGCGAATTTTAAACGAATACATTTAATTTTTTCATTGAAACAGTTCACAAGTCAGCTGCTATTCGTTATGATGCATTTCAAACTTACTAGAAAGTGTTAATTCATCACGGGAGAAGGATGTCCAAATAGAGTAAAGATTGTAGTTGCCGGACAGGTAACTCTCTCAAATATGCCAACTTAACCAACTAGATGCGCTAATAAATTAACACATTTAAACTTCGGTTCCACCACCAAGTCGACTCTAGACCAGCTCGAAACCGACCAATTCATATACCGCACGATCCTCCTACCATCCTATTTTCAAAGAAATTGTAATTATGTTAGATATGGAAATCTAAACGAACATCATCTTCATGGTTTAGGTTCTAAATGTCGATTATAATACTAATGACCGGAATTTTAGGGCATTTAAGCTTTCTAGTCAGAATAAAAACCGAATCGGCTTCAAATAGTGGA
This sequence comes from Mesocentrotus franciscanus, assembly GCA_037976565.1. NCBI lineage: Eukaryota > Metazoa > Echinodermata > Echinoidea > Camarodonta > Strongylocentrotidae > Mesocentrotus > Mesocentrotus franciscanus. Next base: position 3,492,293 of record CP137667.1, on the reverse strand, counting down.
TAATCGCACGAATGGTCTGACGTCACTGTGATTCTGAGCCGTTTTAGCTTTTTTCCTCCAACATGTCCAAAGAAGCTTGAAATCTTTTGAAATCTAAATGTCATGAATCATGGGGCTATTTAGATCATCGATCATTACTATTGTATAACTTTGAAGGTTCACATCAAATGCTATTGCATATTAATCTCCAGAATCGGATCGTAGTCAGATCGTGGAGTGTGCGCCTGGCGTTATAGTCATTCAATGATATATAATGTTATGATTGGTCTGTTGACGGTCTTGTAACGGGAGTATCAGCAAATAATTCATACCGTATTCATAATAATTTATATATACATGTTATTACCTTCTACATCATTAAATAAGGATGATGTAATACGTTTTCGCTATCATTTTACATGTTCTATTCATTTGATGTTTTCATTATGCGTATGGATATATCGAAATAATTGTTTGTTTGTTTTTCTTCTTTAATATGGAAACTTTAATAGGTTCATTCATATGAAAGCAGAAATATAAAATAAACAGAATGGGAAAGTTGTCTCCCACTACATCGCAGAGACATTACCGATTCACCCAATTTGAAGAGGCCATAGTACCTATGGTGATTGCAACTTTCAAAATTTCATAACTTTTACATCTTTTGTCCAATTTCATTCAAAATTGTACCAATCTACTTAGATTGTTATGCTTTCCTCTAGAGTAGTTTGCTATCAAGGTGGATATCCATTTACTTCTTGCTGGACATTCATGAAAATTGCATCATATCTGCAAACCAACGGGTGGATTTCTTACTGTCTATATATGTTATATCGTTTGATGTGCAAATTAAATAATAAAACTTACAAATTGATTAAGAAGAAATAAGTAAACAAAAGTCATACTTTGTATGGAAATATACTTAAAGTGCAAGCAGTCGTAGAGTGTAGATTCAATAAAGAGAACAATTAAAACAATTATCATTCAATAGTTATATTTCTTTATTTTTATCATTTCTCTGGTGTAAATCTGACTTGCGCGTCTACATTAAAACGAGCCACATTCTTTCAACAAATGAAATATTTACATAACTAATAATACAACATCAACCTCGATGACCTTCATAATAATGACCTTAGTAAATCCAATATTTCGAGTGAGAGTGTGCTTGCCAATGCGAAGTAAGCACAATTTAAATTTACATGATTGATATTGAAAACAATATTGATTACTGTAATAAATTGAACATAACATGTAGATCAGAATTGATAAACGTGTAAGAGGAAAATAGTGCGTAGATAGAAGATAAGGAGATAAATAGAGAGTGAGAGAGTGAAAGAGTGAGAGAGAGAGAGAGAGAGAGAGAGAAGGGGGCCTGTTATGTTTTTTAAATAACATTTCTTTTCCCTTCTCTACTTGACGTGTTATTATCATACTAAAGTTTTGTGACAATATCGTAAAAATTATTTGATTGTATTTGATTTTACCAACAGCAATACAGTTATAGATTCATACAATGTGTTTACGTATACAAGAAGATAAACTATTGGTTGGTAAAGGGGCCAGATAAAAGCACATGTGCTAGTCGAGCCTAACCCTTTAAATAGCTAAATAAAATATTTTGGTACAAATCATTTTAGAAAACGTAACAAAACAAAACAAATGAATTTACTTTTACAATCGATACTTTAAAAAATAATCATACTTAATAATATACAAACTGATAATGTAAATTTAAACTTTGGTACATACGCAGACTATTTAACTTGATATTTGATTCATGATTTGTTCAACAAATGACCAGTTAGAAAATTCCGAAACCTATTTCTAGACCTTGTCAATCTGACATCAATAGGTAATATATTCCAAAATTCACTGCCCACAAAAGACAATGAAAATTGGCCTCGTGTCGTTCTAAATTTTGAAAGACGTAGTTTTCCACGTTATTTTTGTCTTGTGGAATAGATATGCTCTTTAACGTCTGTGAAGCTGCTAAAGTGTAACTTCACGCTATAGCGTAACCTAACGCCTAAGTAACTGAAAATAGGTTCACTTCAGCGGATACGCTTTACACACTGATACACAACTATTATTGAGGAGTACACGCTAACCGTAATTTGTAGGCCAACACCCGCGAACCATATTGTGGCTCTGAAGGGACATCGCGAATCACAAACTTTGAAGTGAAATTCGTGATGATAATATGCGACAAATCGCACATTTTGTCGCGAATTTTTTGATTAATTTAGTTATCTTCTATTTCCTTTATCTCTGCTTTCTTTCTCTTTCTTAATATCTCTCACTTCTATAACCCCTCTCTCATCTCTCCCTCCCTCCCTCTCATCCCAATCTCTCTCTCTCTCTCTCTCATCTCCTTCTCTCTTTCTCTCGTTATCCTTCTCTCTCTTTCTCTTTATCTGCCTCCGCCCTTTCTGTTTTTCTCTCTTTCTCTCTCATCTCCTTCTTCCTTTCTCTTTCTATCTACTAATTACTGTTTTGCTATAGCCAAGCTTTTCTACATTGAGGCCCAACAATTTGATGGACACACTTAAGGAATTTCAAAACATGAGTTTGAAGACGAATATTGTGATGAAAAATAAAAAATTAGGGTTTTCTGCGTACAACACAAAACCTAAATAAATTATTGGACACTCCTTCATCAATATTCGTCTTCAAACATATTTGTTTTATAAATCATTGCAGAAGTATGTGCTAAAATAATGACATCCTCTTTCACATCATTATATAATTTAAGTGAAATTTTGCCATAAAATATTTAGCAAATTTTGGGCTCCCAACACTTTAGAGGGGCTGTGTTTATAGTCTGTTCATTACATACATTCAGAAACATAAGGGAAAGCTCAATATGATACGCTGACCGTTCTAAACGTAGTATAAATTCAAACATCTTTGGTTCTAAACACCCACATGGCCACATGATTGTTTCATGGTGAAAGAATAATGTCTGAAAATGTCGGGTGTTTAAAGCCCCTCTAGAGTTTTGGGAGCCCCACAAATTTCATGGCAAAAATTCATTTAAATTGTTCAAGTATGTGTACAACAGAAACATATAAACTTTGCTTTCTTTCATCAATGTTCCTCTTCAAACACATTTATTTTGAAAATCCTTGCAGAGGTGTGTGTTAAATTACATCCTCTTTCACATCATTAAACAACTTAAAGCCCCACTGTACTACTTGTAGCTACTTGCTCCCTCTATACAGAAAACAATGCCTAATCGGCGACTGTTGGTCCCCCATGATCCTCTTTTTCTTATGTTAATTGAGAGCTGAGTTGATGAGATAGCCACCTGTCAGTGACCTCGCTGAGTGGTCTAATCCCTCCTGTCAACACTAGTACGGACGGCCTTTAAGTGAAATATTGCAATACATGTTTGGCCAAATTGGAGGTTCGAAGGCTTTTATCTTCAAAGTGTTATCTATTGGTACATAAGGGCCACTAAAGTGTAACCTGCTGCTATAGAGTAACCTGCTGCTAAAGTGTAACCTGCTGCTAAAGTTTAACCTGCTGCTAAAGTGTAATCTGCTGCTAAAGTGTAACCTTCTGCTATAGAGTAACCTGCTGCTAAAGTGTAACCTGCTGCTAAAGTGTAAACTGCTGCTATACAGTGCGTCCCAAAAAAAACTATACACTTTTGAAATGGCTGCCGAATAAAAAAATATATAATTCTGGGGGGAAAGTTTTATATGTATGGAAAGCTCATAAACTCAACTTTCATATGACACCAAAAAGTCTGAAAATAATTCATGCTTGGGTGAGCACTGCTCACTTTTGTAAAGGGTATGAAAATTAGGTTGCGCAGGAATCAGCCTTCAATTTGTGAGAGGTAACTCCTTTGGAGCTTACACCATTGAGGGTGATATGATACATTCATGATTTGCTGAGTGAATTTCATGGTTAATTAAACCAAACTTTTATGCATGATTGAACAGGAATTGCATTGTTTATTGTAGCATTGTAACTTTCCCTGGTAGACTCAGTGCTGTGTTCATGGGAGTCAAGATGGAGTGATGGTACATGTTGTAATTTCCATGTTACAAACTGTTATTTTTTACATAGGGTTACCCATTTACCTGAATAATAAGTAGCCAACATCTGTGACATTCCTTTTTCAACAAACCATATTTGAATAATCAATTTACATAATCCCCATCTGGTTATTAAGTAAATCAATGAGATGTTCAACTAATCTTACAATAACTAAAATGTGGGGTGAAGGCTTTTATTCAAAGTCACAGATGTAAAAAATAACAGTTTGTAATATGGAAATTACAACATGTACCATCACCCCATCCTGACTCCCATGAACTCACCACTGAGTTTACCAGGAAAGTTACAATGCTACAATAAACAATGCAATTCCTGTTCACTCATGCATACAAGTTTGGTTTAATAAACCATGAAATTCACTCAGCAAATCATGAATGAATCATATCACCCTCAATTGTTTAAGCTCCAAAGGATTTACCTCTCACAAATTGAAAGGCTGATTCCTGCGCAACCTAATTTTCATACCCTTTACAAAAGTGAGCAGTGCTCACCCAAGCATGAATTATTTTCGGACTTTTTGGTGTCATATGAAAGTTGAGTTTATGAGCTTTCCATACATATTAAACTCTTCCCCCAGAATCATATATTTTTTTATTCGGCAGCCATTTCAAAAGTGTATAGTTTTTTTTGGGACGCACTGTAGAGTAACCTGCTGCTAAAGTGTAACCTGCTGCTAAAGTGTAATCTGCTGCTAAAGTGTAACCTGCTGCTATAGAGTAACCTGCTGCTAAAGTGTAATCTGTTGCTAAAGTGTAACCTGCTGCTATAGAGTAACCTGCTGCTATAGAGTAACCTGCTGCTAAAGTGTAATCTGCTGCTAAAGTGTAACCTGCTGCTAAAGTGTAAACTGCTGCTAAAGTGTAAACTGCTGCTATAGAGTAACCTGCTGCTAACCTGCTGCTAACCTGCTGCTAAAGTGTAACCTGCTGCTAAAGTGTAACCTGCTGCTAAAGTGTAACCTGCTGCTAAAGTGTAAACTGCTGCTATAGAGTAACCTGCTGCTAAAGTGTAATCTGCTGCTAACCTGCTGCTAAAGTGTAACCTGCTCCTAAAGTGTAACCTGCTGCTAAAGTGTAACCTGCTGCTATAGAGTAACCTGCTGTAGGCCTACTAGTAGTAGTTAGCCTTATGATGTTGACGTTGTTACAGTCATCTCCCACGTACTGGAGCTGATGACCCTTACTTACAAAGATAAGGAGCAGGCACCAAAATAGCAATATGTTGATGTTAGATTTCATATTGAAATCGGTATTAATCCCATTTCCATGAAATGTAGGAAGACTAATATAACGTACTGGATGAGCTTAGAACTGGATGAGCAGATGAGTAACTGTGATGTAGATGCTGGACATGGTGTGGTGACGGTCAGTCCCTAGATCTCATCACGCCTAGCCTAGCCTCAGCTCAGCTCCACGCACGCGCGCGCCGATAACACGAACGATACGGTCGCGATGCCCGTTCGCTAAAGTGAATTTCTTTTTCAGAAACTTAGGCGGCAGGTTACACTTTAGCTGACTTTTCACTTTAGCAGCTTAACAAATGTCACAGTACTGTATTACAATATGAGGCAGATTGTCATTGACTAGATCAAACATGAAAGTAGATATTGATAAATCATGTAAATTATACACATATAGGATTCGCAATATGTTAAATAATGGAGCTATACATGTTCTCCATTCAGTAAATGTTATAGCACGAACTACCATTTTCTGTGAATACAATATGCTTCTAAGGCTAGTCTTATAATGCTTCCCCACACCTCTATTCCGTAAGAAATGTGTGGTTGTATAAATGCTTTATATAATCATATCAGAGTACGGTTAGGCACAAAATGTCGCAATCTAAATAGCACTCCAACTTTCTTTCTAATACACTGATTTACAAAACTAATATGACTATTCCAAGAAAATGTCTATCAATGTGAACTTAAACAAAATTGGCAACATCAACCTCGATAATTTCCTCGCCAGCTAATTCCAGTTAACCATTCATACCTATTTTTTTCGTCCTACTACTTATTAACATGAAATTAGTTTTCATTGAATTAATTGTAGTTTTGTGAAGAATGCAACACTCATGTATCTTTTGTACGCTGTTATTCACTTCATTTAAATAAATTTCACCCTGGTCAGCAAAAAAAGAATGAAATAGGCTGGAATCATCGGCAAACAGCCGAAAATTGAAATAATCAGTAACTGTTGGCAAATCATTTATATAAATCAAAAACAGTGTTTGCCCTAATACTGATCCTTGTGGGAACACATCTTATTTTCTATCTTTCAGATAACGTTTGACCACACTGAACAAACTGAAATCGTTTACCGAGATAGCCCTTAAACCATTCCAGAGGTAACCTTCGGATGTAATAACTTTATAGTTTACCTAGTAATATATGTTATGATTAATTGTGGAGAATGCTTATTTTTAAATCGAAGAAGATACCAAGAGTTACTTCCCCCTGATCTATAGATTTCAAAGTTGGATATTTCAAGTTGATCAATGACAATTTAGTACTTTGTTTCTTCCGGAATCCATATTGATGGCAATAGAATATATCTATTTTTTTCTTCTTCTAGAAATTGGATTAATCTGTTAATTATCAATTTTCCAAAAACTTACCTATGACAGGCAAAACCGATATTGGTCTATATTTACCTTGGATCTTCTCTTGGTCTATTTTTTTTGTTCGTGCCTTTACATCATTAAATCACGAGCATGAAAATTTACTTTCCTGACTCTATCTTTTTTTTTTATTTACACGCTAAAAGTGAGATTTTGTGTGTGACTTCAAATCAAAAATCGATATCTAAATCTCATTAAAGCCCAAGTCCACTCCAAAAATAACTTACTTTCAATAGAACCAGAAAAATCAGACAAACCAATCAAAAAAAGGTTTGAGCAAAATCGGATAACTAATAAATAAAATTATGAATTTGTAATGACATGAAAAACTTTGAAAATCACTACACAAATTGGCAACTCACTCATGAGTCTGTGACGTATGGTCCTCACTATCCACTAATTATTTTCTTTATATTGATAATATAAATTTCCTATTTTCACCCTAAGAATCTTATTTCTTCACACCAGCATCCAAGTTAGATTGTTAGTAATATGTTTTTGTGTGGATGCACAAATAAAGAATAATTTTTGTCCAGTTAAATCATGAAAAATTGAATTTTGATAAACTATTTATATAAAAATCAATAATTATGAAATACAATATTCAAAATAGTATCAATTCTTCAAAATTCATAAAAGATTTTGGGAAATGTCATGCACGCAATATGTTAAAAATCATATAACAAAGGCATGGGGAAATCAAGTTTTGGGGGATAAAAAGGGAAATTAATGGGATTAAACTATACAAAGCAATTGATAAGTTGTGAGGACACGACGTCACACATTGATAACCATCTTGGCAATTTGTGTTGTGACTCTCATTGTTCCATAGTTTTACATACTTTTTCAAAAAATCATAACTTTCTTATTAGTTATTCGATTTTGCTCAAACTTTTTTTATTGGTTTGTCTAATTTTTCTGCTTTTATTGAAAGTAAGTTATTTTTGGAGTGGACTTGCCCTTTAACTGCTCTGCATTTGAAAGGCCTTCATGTTGTCTTTTCTTATTAAACGGGTTGTTTGATAAACCATCCAAAACAAATTGTAAACATCATCACAAGGTAATGTCAATAGCATTGACCATCACCTACAAAAATCTGACTTGTGGGAACATGGTTTTGACGTATTGTGTAATCTGAACATGACCATCACCTATTGACACGTGACTCGTGTGAGCATGACATTGACGTATTGCGTAATCCAAACATGAATTATATTGGATACACATCAGTGTGTTGAAATAGCATCCTCCTGATTTCTCAAATGTCTTTCCGAACGTGTTTAATGTATTTTTGTGATAAAGATCTGAATTACATTTAGGTAAATCGATAACACATGATTCCGCAATTCAGAATTTTGAAATACTACGATGATTATATTTGAGACAGTGTATCAATTATTAATACAATAGCGCATTAAAAATGATATCAGGGCTACTTGTAAATCACAGTACAAGCAATAAGCCCATTGTGTAAATCATAATTACAATCATAATTATACATCTGGGCCTTGGTTTATTAAGAGTTGTGATTGATTGAAACTTAAAATCACTCGCAACTCCCATCTCTTTAGCACACAATTACAATTAATTATAAGTTGCGATCGATTTGTGAATCAATGCAACTATTTATATTACAGGGCCAGCTATAAGCATGTCTCTATACATCGACACCACACTGGTAATCCGTGGACTTCTCAAAGACTCGTACATTATTTTACTTCACAAAAGGTAATAGATGTCGCAAAAATTATAGGAACCAAAAGAATGCACTATTTGACGATCTTCATTCTTCCTAAGATCTCTTCTTCTTCTCTTTTCTCTTCTTTTTCGATCTGTAAGTATGATCATCCCTCTTCTTCTTCTTCCTTTTCACCTTTTTTTTGTTGGTTCTTCTCTTTCCCTGAGAGGAAGAAAGGGGGAGAAGGGGCGCCAAAATTAGGTATGGACATTTCAATGGCATGAGGGGATATCGTAAATTCGTAAAAGTTTTTTCACTGTCACAACAGAGTGCATCAAAATGTTTTAAAAATGAAATTTTCGGTCGCTTTGATCCCTCGTTGGTGAGTATTCTCCGCAAACTTTTGTTGAATCCAGGAAAGGGTGGATGCGTTGAGGAAAGGGTGGATGCGTTGACTTATTGCCACATCTTCCCAAACTTCACTGGTGTATTTTCTCTCATTTTACGCCTTTGTTTTGGAAGAGGTGAATCCTCCAGTAGCGGATACAGGGGTGGCACAGGGGCACGTGTCCCGGCCAGAAGAAGAAGAAAAAAGTGGTCACTACCCCCACTGAGCGAATTTTCGGCCGACGCGATTTTCAAATTTGCGGGGCAAAAAAAATTAGTGCTCGCTACCCCCACTGAGCGAATTTTCGTCCGGCGCGATTTTCAAATTTGTGCCCCCCGGTAAGAAATTCCTGGATCCGCCACTGCCCTCATAGTATCAAATTACTATACGGCGAATTATTCGAACCCAACTTTTTGTGCAAAGTTCATTAAAAAAATTATCTTAAAAATGAATATGAATATCAACTAGGTGACCGTTGGACAAACAAAAGATAAAATTTGACTGATGAAGTTCGCTATAATAGTCTTATGTGGATGGATATTATATGGAAAGAGCATCGCTTTTGTCATGTCCCATGCATCTATTAGAGCTATCCTCGGGTCTGTTCCGAACACCTCTCTCATAGTCTGGTCTATTCTCCACATCCACCATTCACTATTAGCTGCGATGTGACGAACTGTACCGAATTCCCTCGCGGTCAGAGATTTTATAATGACCACAGCGTTCGGAACCCTCTCGAAAAGCCGGTCTACTGCGCCCTTTACGGAGCGCAGACGGGCTTCGTAAAACTCTAAAGTGTGGTACGCAAAATGCGCGCCGATCGTTAAGAGTAGTACGAACCGTTTTGTTGAATTCTGAATTGCATCGATACGCGTTGTGGCGTCCATGATGTTTGATCGGTTAAACCAGTTAGATCCGCCTATTGGGAATCCGTGAAAGTTGTAGCGGATTTCGATTCGGTTAATGTCGTTGATAAACCATAGAGGTCCGCTATGCTTCTCGGATTCGTGCAAGAATCCGGATCGCTCGCTCGTGATTTGATCCTGTAACATCTCTTTTAGCAACGTGTATATCTGACGTGCTGTTGAATCTCCGATGATCTGAAGATCCGTGTTCGCTAGACAGGATGACATGTTTCCGGGAAGCCAGTGTCTCCGGATCCGACATTGAAGCGAATACCAGGTATCCTGATAGAAGTATCCGGAAGGGTGCGGTTGACCGATATGCTGACCGGGTTGGCAGGGTGGTAGAGTGAGGTTCTGCCACGGATACTGAAGGGATTTGGGTTGTACATGCCAGCTGAAATACAACGAGATCGAATACATTAGTTATTCTGAGGATTAAATCGCTAAAACTATTCCTGTGAATAAAATACAAGATATAAAAGGACTTATAGAGTCGAAATATGGGAGGAGTCCTATCACCTTCTAACTTTGCATTTCTCTATTTCTTCTTTTCTAATTCACCATTCGATAGAGGGCCCATGCCCCAGTGGCCTCACCCCCTTGTAGCTATTCTGCTATACTATACCGAATAAGTGACACTGTTTGTTACCTGAAGATGGTTCCAGCTCAACTCTGATGTTTGACGGTACTCCCCCATTCTCTATACGTACTCTGTATCTGTGAGGGGAGAGAAACAGGGATGGTTTGCAGAAAAGTGGTCAATAAAATTCATAAATCATATCAGGACAATCACCCCCTGGACAATCACCCACCGGAAAATTACCCCCAGGACAATTACCCCCTTAAACAATTGCTAAAAGACAATATATCACGTGTTCGTGCGGGGTGATTGTCTTAGAGGGTAATTTCGGAGGGTAATTGTTCTCGGGGAGTAATTGACCTTGGGGCAATTTTCCAGGGGTGGTTGTCCTTGGGGTAAATTTTCTGGGGGGTAATTTTCCTTGAGGGTAATTGTCCCGCTGGTAATTGACCGGGGATGATTGTCCAGGGGGGATTTGTCCTACAACTCTAAAACAAACAGTGTTTGTATAAATACCAATCACTGCCAAATATGTAGCCTGATGATAATCTAAACACAGCTGCTTGGTCCTATATGGTTTTTATTTAAAGGGACTTGGTAGCATTGTTCAGATGAGAGAAAATGGTGTTAAAGGTACTATGTCCCATTTGCAGGCCAAAAAAATGAAAAGGTTAAATTCCAACGGCATTTGAAAGACAATACTAATTTAGAACTTCCCTAAAAAAAAGGAGGCTTGAAAATGTCTTTAAGTGGGAAAATAACGACTATTAGTTGTCGAATCGACTTAGGAGCTATAGAGCCAGTAAGTAATAGTCTGATTTTTCAGACCATTGTACCGAATGGTCGTACGTTTTATGCTGCGCAAAGATTCAATCAGTTTAATTTTGGCCATTACAAGAAGTGGGTTATTGATGTAGACAAATGCTCATGTACCCTTTACAGCTCATTTTATGTATGTTATTACCAAAGATGAAAAAGCCAGTCAGTCACTCAATAGTGTCTGACAGTGAAGTCTAGCAAGTAAACGGGTTTCCTTGCATAATTTGAATATTAGGACACTGCTAACGTTTAGATTTCACAGATAGGACATACATGACATATTCATAATTCCTGCAAAGTTCTACAGAATTTGATGTTGGCTGCAAAAGGGACATAGTATCTTTAAGGTAGTGACTTCAATGTTAGATGTAAAATTAAAGATAATCTGAAAGTTTGAGTGAAAACAGACCATTATTAACGACCAAAATAGGGATAAACTGATCTGATCGATTCCTTAATTCTCCCAACTATATTATTCCAATTTGATTACATTTTAGGTGAATGTTAATCGTAACAAAGCTATGAATTGGCTCTATATATCATTCCAGACGTTTAAGTGTTGAAAGATTTTTTTTAATCCTGTCTTTATATGTCTTATTTTCATGGAAAAACGGTTGGGAAAATTCAAAAATGGTTGGGAGAATTTACTGTTTAGGTGTTGACCAGTGACGCCTTCAAAGAAAACCATAAATATCTTTGTGATTTGAGAATTTTTTCAGGATTTCTTGCATGCTAGAGGATTAGTACAGTAGAAGGAATATAATAAGCAACATTTCATACAAAAAATTACGCAGTTTTTTCATCAACCTTCAACAATGTTACAGAGTCACTTTAAACTATATATATATATATTCTAGTACTTAAGATTATTTTACCATATTTAGTAGCTGATATATTAATTTTCAATAGCCAACAAAGTGTATTTCGTTTTATATGTACTCTTAATGCTATGCCAGGGACGAATCAGTGATGCTTTAAGGACAATAAGGTTAGGGGAACTAAGATTTAATATACTTTCAATACATGTTCACACATCTGGTTTGTGTGCGTGTGCATGCGGAGTCATCATAGTCATTTAAAGGAAACCTAACCCCAAGGAATAACTTTAGCTGTTCCGAGAGATTTGTTGCATTCTAGCCCATCAATCTACAAGATTTCCCACCAAAGTGGATGAGAAAAGGCATAAATGAAGTAACTTTTTCAACCGCTATATTTTAGTATTTTTAAATAAATGAGTTCCAATTGTTACCCTATTATATATTTTTGTTCACCTAATGTAATTTTTACCTTTCTCGGCTATGATTTTCCCTCATTGAAAAGTATAGGTTTTGTTTTGAATTAAAAGTCTTTTCATTAAAGCTTGGTGCATGATACATGTACAACTTCGCCTGGTACGTCACATTTTCAAGAAATTGGCTGCGCCCATGTCATGCTAAAAGGCATTACATCATGCCAAGAAATCTTCATTTATGTATCTCTTGTACACGTTCGTAAGATCTATTGTACATCAAAAGGCAGGAATTCATCTTGTTTTTCGGAATACCTACACCTATCCTTTGGGGTTAGGTATCCTTTAAGTCTGAGGCAAGACACGACTCTGGTTCAAATCGCAGGTCCTTAGATGGCTGCTTGCAGGTAAAGGTAGAGATATGCGACTAGACCAACTAGACCATTATGAGCCTGTACATCAAATGTAGGCCTACCATTAGACCAAATAGACCTCTAAACATCGAAAGTAGACCTACTATTACACCAACTAAGCCACTAGACCAAATCGACTACTAGACCAACTATACCGCTAGATCAACACTAGACTATACGTATATCATTAACTAATTTCCCCTAAGTTCCCACATAATAAGATTGTTACTGTAATGTTATATTTTTCATAAATATGTAATTGCACGTTTATATGTTTCATTGTTTTTATAATTTTCTTTTTATTATGTGTTTGAAATGAATTGGATTGAACTGAATTTCTAATTATTGCCTTTGTTGGGTTAACTGCAAACAGTACCTGTTTAGTGCATTTTTTCTTGATTGATGTCCGATCATTACCGTAAAAAGTTGAGATGTAGCTCGCTTATCGCTTTGAGACCATGTCCAGTCATCGCATGATAGCCCTGGTGTGCTGGGTGCTTGGCAATACCAAGGCATTCTACCATCAGGATGAGACATGTTACAGAGTGGTCCATACTGTCAACAAACGATAAATGTAAAAACTCTTTATATGCCACGCAAATAAGCCCACTGTTGTATGTATATCATGTGATAGGTATGTAACCAAAGTCTTTTATATTACGTCACTAGCTTTCCAGTGCAAGATTAATCTACACCGGTGAAAAAGGGGTTGTCAAGGAGCTATTCAAAACCGTGAGTGGGTAATTTTGTAAAGCCTTTGTGTTTCTCCATTAATGGTGTCTTTTGTTTTATGCAAGAGTTCACATGTGGCAAACGAGCCACGATGCAGAGATGTAAAGAAAGCAAGTAAAGGATTAATGAACGGTATACCATTAAAACTTCATTGACATATTACAAAATAGTCTACACTGCATGCAACGAAATATTTTTAAAGGATTATATAGAAAACCAGTTCCTGAAAACCGTACAGTCATAAGTCTAAGTTAGGGAAAGTCTCGTAATGGGTTCTAAAACACGCTTCTCTTGGGGATGTTCAGGAACTTCGACTAATGATGATTTGTTAAGAACCTCATCCCCGGGAACTGACCCCCGGGAACTGACCCCAAGTTGACTTGTTCCCTCGATGTCCAGCTGCCCCAATACAACCGAGTTACTTTCTACATCAAATAAGCTTTCAATTCCCGGTGATGATCGTGAATTAAAGCTAGAAAATACAAGCTCAAGATGTCAAATGGTTCCGTATGGGGGTTAAGCATTATATATTGCAGTTTTTCTGTAAAAACTAAACTGAAGTGAGTCGAGTTCAAAGGATTTTCTTTTTAATTAGGCCCAATCAGCCTACATATCCGAAAACATACTTCGTGACAACAACCAATTAATTGAAGCGACATGTGTTAATAGTACGTACTTGTGGTAGAAAAACGTTGCATTTAGTTGTGGTAGCGTTATCTCCTTTTACAAACCGCCCGATATAAACCTTCTTGGCCGGATTGGCAACTATCTCCCGGAGAACCGCTAAAGCTTCCGCTGTTAGAACCAAAACCACTTCGATTGTAGATACTCCGGGCCAGCGAGCAGTGAACCAAGCCTCGTACCAACCATTTCCCATATCCTTCACCTCACCGTGCGTACTCTGCCCCGCTCTCTCCTCCAAGCTGAACATCTTCGCACGGATGAAATCGCCACCCGCGGTTTTGGGCTCGTTGAGATCCGTCCGGGTCTTGATCAAAACTTTGATCCGGTCTCCGATCGAGTAAACCGGTTTGGGATCTTGAATGAAGAACCAGGAGTAATGCCCGCTGGTCATGTTCTCATTGTTTATGACGGCGTGGGCGTGGCCTTTGTGGCGCCACGCTGTTAGCTTCATGGGTGGATGTTTATCTCGGGGGACCGTAACATAATTTTCCGTTGGTACCCTTTGAGCTGATACGTTTGGTAACGAATGTCTGCCTGATAGGATCATAATCTAGACAAATATATAAATAGAGAAATGGATGATTGATTGAAAGACAACAGCAATGAACAAATTATCAGACTTTAATAAAAACCGGGCTTTTTACAGCATGTCCTGCAATTATAAAGTGTCTAATACGTGGAATGACAAGCCGGCAATGAGTAAAGAGAACTTATGTTTTTGGGTAATTTCAATTTCAATTTAATGGTTTAATACATGTAGTGCACATATAATTTCACGTAAATAGCAGCCGAAGCTGGATCATTCATGTTAATGTTGGCATAATATATATATATATATATATATTAAAAATCAAGTTAAAAAAACAAGCCTTTTAATAAGGATAATAGATATTGCACATAATCAGCTTCAGGATAAATAACAAGTTTTCACTAGAAAAAATACAAATATCGACTAAAAATTGAGATATGAATTACCCCAAGAACCAGAACATTTGCAGTGGCATGGCGTAGCCGATACGGCCCCACTGGGGGAGGGCAACGAACATGTGGTAGGCTCTAGAGACAGGAAAGGGTGTAAGAAGATGTCTTGCAATCTTTTTAAATGTACTCTTCCCTTCTCTCTCTTTCTCTCTCTCTCTCTCTTTCTTCTCTTTCTCTCTTTTTATCTTCCCCTTTCTCTTTCCTATTCTTTTTTTTTCTTTCTCTTTCTTTTTTCTTTTTCTCTCCTACGCCAGTTGATGGGAGGGGTACTTTTTCGACCCTGCCACGCAACTGAAGGTCTGCATTTATTCGTAATCTCAAAATTAATATGTCCTGCTAAAGGCTTGTTCAGATATGGCGCGTTAAACCGCCAGAAATAAAAAAAAAACCGTGAAAAGCCGTCACGGTTTTTTTTTTTTTCTTCCGGTGTAATGAATGCAACTGCGCACAACAAAGAACTTGCGCATCATATCTGAACGAGCCTTAAAGCCTCACTGCACTACTTGTAGCTACTTGCTCCCTCTATGTAGCAAAAAATCCCTAAGCAGCGCCCGTTGGTCCCCCATGATCCTCTTTTTCTTATGTTGATTGGCAGCTGAGATGATGAAATAACCACCTGTGAGTGACCACGCTGTGAGGTCTAATCCCTCCTGGCTAAACTAGTGCAGACAGGCTTTAAGAATCAAAACATGATGCATCTCAGGTGTACATGTTAATGGGCACTGGTCAACCAGAATATATTTCGTAACGCAGTTATCAATCAGAAAGGAAACTCCTAATTGTTTCCTTAATCTCATGTGGGTTATTTTGTCCTGATTTTCCAAGAGGCTTGGTCAATCAGCGAAAGGGAGAGATAGAGAGAGAGAGAAAGAAAGAGGAAATGAATATATATATATATATATATATATATATATAGTCATATGGTTATGGAGAGACAGGTAGATACAGAGTGGGGATATGGAGTGATAATAACATTTGCTGTAAATGAAGGGAGATGGGTTGCCTTTCAGGATGAAAGACGAGGTATGATAATAAATTATGCTTTAAAAAGAGAGAGAAGATGTATGTTATGTGGTATTGAAAGAGCCTCTGAGTTGAATTTTCGAAAGTTTTGCGATCGTGTATTTACCTTATTTGTAAGATGAGTGACGTATCTAGGCACGTCATATCGAGCCCCTGTCTCTGATAGTAGAGCAAACATGAAGATAGACAGCAAACACAGTGATATAACGATGAACCAGCCTCGTCGTGCATTCCAGACAGCAGCTGGAGAAAGAAAGTAGGAAATATAATTTGTTAATGATAGTAGTAGCAGTAGAAGTAGCACTAGTAGTAGTAGTACTATAGTAGTATAATTATAATTATTATCATTAGTAGTAGTAGTGGTAGTAGGAGTAGTAATAGTGGTAGTAGTAATAGTGGTAGTAGTAGTAGTAGTAGTAGTAGTAGTAGTCGTAGTATCAGGATTATTTTGTTTGCCCAGGAAAGCCACATAAAGTATACATCGGAGAATCTGGGAAGGTTAGTGTGCAGGGGGCGCATTCCGCTTCTTGGGGGATCCAAGAGGGGGGCGGTGGGACGGGGAAGGCTTGGCAAAACTGACTATGTCATACCTTTAGTAGACACAAAGCACAGAGTAGTTTACCCTCCTTATTGTGCCCCTATCATCAATCTAGCCCCTAAAAGGCCTTTTAGTCTGACTTGTCACATATTTCAAGGATAGTGCAAGTGTTAACGCAAATTCTAATGCATTGCTCATAAGCTGGACTGCATGACTCAAGTGCGCTAGAGAATCCACGGATGGCGATCTCAGACTTCAAACATTCATTACTTAATCAGGCGATCTCTTATTATTGGCATTAATGATAATTCATATTTGTACTATTAATGTTTTTTTTTTCTTTCTGTGCTTCTATACCAATGACCTTATTGCATGGGTAGGATTTCCCTTTAAAACTCTACTTTTTTCAACTTGAATAACTTAAAAAGTCTGATACAAATTTTGCAACAAGCTTATTCTATTGGGTGTTCGTAGATCGATCATCCCTGCTCTGCCAATCATTTGCAGCTTCCTAACTGCCCGTACTCAGTGCACTAAGGTCTATAATTGTCACTCCCCCCTATTGGAGGTATCCTGTGGCGTACCGCAAGGTACCTAGTTAGGCCTGGTTTTGTTTCTGATTCTTGTTAATGATGCTGTATGTGATTGGGAGGCTCGGTGGAAGTACGTTGACGATATGACACTTGGAGAAATTGTCAAACGTAACGATAATCCCACACGTCAATCTTCACTAGATCGTCTTTCAATATTTATTTTATTTATTATTTATTGCGTTTTATTTCAACAGGGTAGCCCCATCAGTAGTTAGAATACTGTTATACTTGGGGGCCCTGCATAACATGAAAATACTTATAAAGACATACATATACATGAAAATATCATTACAAGGTGAATAGTAATCATGATATACCAGAAAGAATACATATAAAATTTCAAATTTAAATGTTTACTCAGCAAGTCAAAAGGAAATCAAGAAAATCATACATAAACATATTTTGAAAACAAATCCTTATATCATAGTAAAAGAGTGTCTAAACATAAGTATACATAATGTGTTATTTGTAGGATAATTGTGAGAGAAACAGTAATCTGTAATTGATAAGTATTATATATTCAAGTTTGTGACAGACTCCCTATTTGCATGTGCTATGTTTTGGGTTTTATTTACATTTTTCTCGAGTAACATGTGCAAAAGGACTGCTTGGTTTGGGTATTTCGTACTTCACTTGTAAGGTTGTTCCAGATAATTGCACCTTCAAAAGAAAAGGCCCTTCTACCATTTTCAGTTTTAACTTTTGGGATGACTAATCCACGAGTATGAGACATTCTAGTGCTATAACGATGTGTTGTTGCAGACTGAGTAAACATATCTTGAAGATATGAGGGAATTACCATTCACAATATCAAACATAAGTTTACATTTCTGGAATTGCCAACGTTTTCCATGTTCATCCACTTGAGTTTTAAGAACATTTCTGAACTTGGGGTTAGTACATTGACTTGGAGAACAATCCTAGCCATCTGTTTATGTAACTTAATCAGTGTATCCCGAAGACCTTGATTACAACTTGACCATGAGGTGCAACAATAGTCAAAATATGGTAATACCAGTGCATTTGCTAATAACTTGGCACTGTCTATCGTTAGATATTTTCTGACACGTCTCAATAGTGCTAACCTTGAAGCAATTTTGCTGGAAGTATGCATAATGTGTTCATTCCAGTTAAGGTGCTGGTCCAACCACACCCCAAGATATTTCACATTTTGAACATGTCTAATTTGCAAACCATCTATCTTTATGTCGATTGGTGCCTCGATATGTCGGAGTTTTTGGGGTGTCCCTACAAGTAAGAAGTTGGTCTTGTCCGTATTTAGGGATAGTTTATTCTGGTAAAGCCATGATTTAACCCTGTCTAGATCACTATTCAATGTACTCTCTATGTCCTTCGGGTTTGAGGCACTGAACATAATAGCCGTATCATCGGCATACAACATCACATTGCTATGTTCAACGCTATTGGGCAGATCATTCATAAAGAGGGTGAACAGTAGGGGTCCGAGTATAGAACCTTGAGGTACTCCTGACTGGAGAACCTGTAAATCAGATCTTGCCCTTTGCACCAATGTGCACTGATACCGACCTTTTAAGTATGATTCAAACCACGATAGTGTGTTACCCCGTACACCACATTTGTATAACTTCTCGAGCAACTTGCTATGGTTAACGGAATCAAAGGCCTTCCGTATATCTAAAAATACCATTCCTGTTAATTTACCACTATCAATATTCCTGTGCAGGTTATCGCTAACATATGTCAATACGGTATTTGTTGAATAACCTTTTCGGAATCCCGACTGTTGAGCACTAAGCAGGTCAAACTCTAACAAATGATCATGAAGCTGGGAATGCACAACCTTTTCCAATACCTTCATGATTGTTGGTAGGATCGATATTGGGCGATAGTTGTTCACATTGTCCTTGTCCCCGCCTTTATGGATGGGGTAACCCTTGCTTGTTTCCATTCTTGGGGGACTACTCCCAAACTAAGAGATAGATTAAACAGTCTGGTAATTGGTTTGCTAATGATAGGTGCAGCTAGCTTTAGTAGCCTGGCACTGATTCCATCTAAGCCAGTTGCCTTATCAATTTTAATGGATTGTAGCTCTTTGAGCACAAAATCTTCTTGCACATCAACAAAAGAAAAGCTATTATGAAAAGGTTCGGATCCACCATCAGAAGAGGGTGTAAATTCTGTAGGGGGGTATCTGGAAGCAAGTTCACTCCCGATCGACACAAAGAACTGATTAAATGCATTAGCAAGTTTGAGAGGTTCGGTCTCGGTACAATCTTCTAGGTTTAAGCAAATGGGTACACTATACGTTGAGTTTGGGGTAAGACTCTTGAGAACTTTCCATAATTCAGAAGGATTATTCTTGTTAGATACAATCTGCTGATGGCAGTATGCTTTCTTGAGGGTAGTTTTTAGGTTGTTTATATGATTTCGGCAAGCTCTAAAGTATCTCCAATCCTGTGGGTGATTAGAGTTTTCGGCCCTTTTTCTGAGTTTGTCTCGCTCATAAGACAATCTGACAAACTCAGGGTAACCCAGGGTGTCTTTACACCCCTGACTCTCAATGAAACAAATGGGGCATGCCTGTCACATATCTCAGTAAATGTATTTTTCCACCTATTCCACTCTGATTCTACATCTTCTTCCTGAACTCCAGATTCTAAATCGGCATTTCGTAAAGCCAAGCGAAATGATTCGACATTCAACCGTTTAAAAGCCCTTGTCCGTACAACTCTTGGTGGTGCTTTAGGTCTGAAATGCTTACACACTACATAAACCAGTCTATGGTCACTCAAGCCATGAGAAATCACATTCTTCTCACGTATGTTACATGGGCGGTTTGTTAAGATAAGATCAATCAGAGTTGAACTATTCTCTGTAATTCTTGTTGGATGGTCAATCATTTGATGTAGGTTATTTTGATTACACAACTTGCGGACAACACGAGAGTCCCTTTTACAATACAAGTTATAGTTAAAATCCCCCAATATGTAACACACATTGCCTGTATGTATGGCCTTTGAAATGGTAACATCTATAACCTCATAGTAATCCATCCCTGATTTGGGAGGACGATAGAAAGTGCCCATCAATATAGGCCTGGAATTAGTCAGTTTAATCTCAACCCATAGACTTTCAATATCAGGATGTTCAAATTCATATTTCCGTATGTAACTAATATTATTTGAAACAAAGGCTGCCACACCACCACCTTGGCGGTTTCTATCATTTCTTTCAATTGAGTATCCATCTAGTTGTATTTCGGCATCACGTATTGTACTGTCCAAGTGAGTTTCAGAGAAAGTTAGTATATCGAATGGTTTATTTACAAATTTCTCCCGCAAGTGATCACATTTTGGAAACAAGCTACAAATGTTTAAATGTGCAATTTTTAGTCCTCTTGATTGTACATTTATATAAAAACTAGAGTCATTTGAGTGTTCACTTATCTTGTCGTCATCATCATAATCATCACCGGAACCACTCATCATAGGAGCTGTTGATCCCCGATGATCAGAGATAACACTCTCGCTGGCCCCTACTTCATGCTGGCGAAACTTGGGAGCTCGTCGACCACGATGTGTTCTTTTTTGTCGCCCGATGCCTAGATCGCATATTGTGTTCCATGTGACACGGGGTAACATCTGATGTGGGCGGTTTAAGCGATGAAGTGTAGAGACGTCATACTGTATCCGATGATGGGTCAAATGTGCATGATCTCCGTCTATCTGAAGATGTAGTTGTTTATCCATTTGTAGTGGGCCTGGATTTAGTTGCACATCCCCAGATAACATAATAGTTAACTGAAAACAGGCACTAGAATTGCTGTAATAGGGGATGGGCATACCGTGGTATCTTGATGGGTATCTCATTGTGCTGAATGCTCTCTTCCATTCACCATTAATAGGATTAAGAGATTGATGGTATTCTTCTCTTCCAATCAAAGGGTTAGTGACCAGGGCCACAATAAAGTAGAAAGACCAGAGCATAATTCCTTCCATTGTTGTAGAGACAGGTAATTACTGTTGCACACAATATGTTGGACAGCTATGTACAATGTCATTGACCATGACTTGGGCTGCTGTAAAATGGTGCCTCAAGTCCAGTACCATGCAAAGGAAACAAATTTCCGTAGTTTTGACTGTTGGTCACTTGAAGAAAAGTGGCTGATTTCCTCTCAAAATAGTCTAGACGAGACAGCAAATCACAATCATTCATCTGGTTAGTTTACAAGTCACTTACACGGTACTTTACAGTATGAAAACACACAAAAACACAGAGCACAAAAAACTGTGAGGCTACCCGGTTGGCGCACTACACATCTTGTCGTATGGCTTGCAACGAACAGTCACGTGTCACGTGTCACGTTCACGTTCACGTATTGCGCCCTTTCGTGAAACAGGTCACCCAAATCTACAAAGTGTTGGGTTACGTGACCCAACAATTTGTTGATTTGCTATATGCAATCTACGAAAGCTCACGTAAATTGACGCTGGCGTTTAAAAAAAAATGCAAATTGTCATTGAGAAGAGACTAATTGCAAAAAAGCTGCTTCATGCCAGAATCTTTAGCTAATCATTAATGATTAAATAATGCGATTAAAAATGAATGAGACACCCATTTGGCTCGATTGAAATTAAGTACATTAACAAAAATCAGTTCAGTAAAGCAAATATATAATATAATATAATATATATTTTCATATTTTTAGTGCCCAAATAATTAATCATTCTCGTCTCACCTTCAATGATCTTTCATATTGTGCCCCCTCCCCAATGAAATTTCAATTTTGCCTCGTTCTTTTCATTTTCGATTCGTCGCCACAGATTTTTTTGACATTTGCCCCCCCCCCCAAGATGAGCATATTTTGATACCTTATTTGTGACACTGGCAGGTCACTAATTGGCTTGGGGTTCAGGGGGTGGATCCCCCGGAAGCTCAGGGGTTTTATGCATTAAATTACGGTCAGATTAGCATCCAAGGGCCCGCCTAAGGGCCCTAGGTGGAATCCAGGGGGACATGCCACCGTAAGCTCAGGGTTTTAGGTATTAAATCACGGTCAGATGAGCATATCTTGATACCTCATTATTTTGTGACACTGGTAGGTCACTATTCTTTCTTTTTCTCTCTTTCTTTCTATTTCTCTGTAATATACTTTTTCAAAAAAGGGGGAGGGCAAGGGCCTTTCAGCCCCCCGATCCACACCTTGTTGGCGGAGAAAATCCAACTGATCACCCCTACTTTTCTTCTTCCTCTTTTTTTTCCTTTCCCTTTCTCACGTCTTCCCGTTCCCTTCCCTTCCTTCTATCTCTTTTAAGTTTGCTGGGGGCATGGGCCTTTCGGTCCCCCCGATCCACACGTTGTTGGTCGAATTAATCGCAACTGATCTCCCCTTCTTTTCATCCTATTATGTTCTTCTTCTTTTTTGTTCCCTTTTAGCTCTCCTCTCCCTTCCCCTTGGCCGGGGGAGAACTCGCCCCCGATCCACAACCTTTTGGCGGGAAAATCGCAACTGATGTCCCCCTTCTTTTCTTCTTCCTCTTTATTTCCTTCCCTTTATCTCCTCTTTTCCTTTATTTCTTTCCCTTTCCTTTTTTTTGGCTGGGAGGCAACAGCATGAGAGGCAAGACCCTTTCGGCCCCCCATCCGATCTCCTTCTTTCCCCCTTTTCTTTTCTGCTTCTTCTTTCTTTCCCTTTCTCTCCTCTTTCCCTTTCCTTTCTTTTCTTCTCTCTCTCTCTTTTTTTTTTTGGGGGGGGGGGCAAGGCCACCTGGCCCCCCTGGATCCGCGCCTGCTCGCTGATGCCAGATCTAAAAGATATCACAAGGTCGAATACCAATTACTCAATTCTGTAAACAAGACTGCATCAGCCCCATCACAACTCAGTCATACAGCATTATCATTACAGAGTGCCTACATCGTCATAATCACCAGCATCATCATATATCTTTCACATAATAAGAAAATGAAAAGAAAAGAATTAAGCAGTATTAACTAATTTTATTAACATTTAGAACTCATTGATCAACATACTTTTTTCTATAATGATCTTTCTAAATGCAACATGACATATATATCAACAAAGAGAAGGTAACAA
Organism: Mesocentrotus franciscanus; assembly: GCA_037976565.1. Classification (NCBI taxonomy): domain Eukaryota; kingdom Metazoa; phylum Echinodermata; class Echinoidea; order Camarodonta; family Strongylocentrotidae; genus Mesocentrotus; species Mesocentrotus franciscanus. The sequence goes on along the minus strand of CP137667.1, from coordinate 3,468,980 downwards.
ATAAATGGGGGGCTGCTGTCTCTTGAATTCAAATTTTTCAGTTGTAAAATTTTACTATGAATTTAGAAAATTATATATTTTAAAATAAAATCCATAGGATTTGTTCAATTATCAACATGCTATATTATTATGTAAGGCACAGCTATAAACTGAGTTTTATGAGTACTTTTTTTTTTTTTTACATTGGACATCATTGTTATTACTACTATTATCATTATTATTATTGTTAATCATTATTGTTATTGTTATTATTACTGCTATGCTATTACTACTATATGATCCAATCCAATCCAATTGACCCAATCTGCGAACGATACAACTCCACAGTTCTCCAACCTGGAAGAAATCAAGAAGAAGAAGATCATTGTCATGATTAGTACTATTATTATTATAGTTATTATTATTATTAATATTTTAAAGTACTACTATTGTACTACTCCTACATCATTTTATCCCCCTTCAATTTAGTATCCAGTTCAGCATCCCTAATATATTTGTCAGAACTTGAATTAATCAAAAAGCTATGTTACATGTACACGCATTTAAAAGAACAAATAAATACTTTCATGATCTTCGCTATATCTTCTCTTCTTCTTCTTCTTCTTCTTCTTCTTCTTCTTCTTCTTCTTCTTCAAAGTTCTGGTAATCTTCAAAGGGCTATGTAGCCTATCCGAAACTAGTCAGTGAACTAGTCAGTACTAAAGACTACAAGTGGTGTGAGGAAGACAGATGATTTTTTTAGTGGGATAAGGGAATTAGATGCCTCAGGAGTAGTCCCTGGCAGTTCTCTGGACTGTCAGCATGCACTACATTTCCTGGAAGTCAGTTCCATTAACTTTGGGACAGAGTTTTGGTCAAATTCAAACTTTTCTATGTCGCTTCTGGCTTGGTGCAACTGGAGGGTCATGTCATGGTTCTTCCATGATCGTGATTTGTTGAAGGAAAATAGGGCTTTGGCAGAGAGACCATTGACTATCTTGTGCACCATTCCCAGTCTACTTGCAGAGTGCCTTGTAGATAGAGTAGGCCACTAAAACGTAATCATCTCAGTCACGCTGCTGGTTCTCTTGTAGTCCCCATTGTGACATAGCATGTGCCCCGGCGCTGGATCTTGTCAAGATCATGGACATCTGAGATGTTTTAGGGATCCCAGACGCTGGAACTGTTCTCAAGATGAGGGTGGACTAGGGACTTGTATGAAAAAGCCTGGGTATCAAACCTTCTGCATGGGACAACCTGCATAATAAAACCAAAAGAGAGGAGAAAGCAAATAAGATTAAAACTAGCTGCGCTACATTAGATTTAAAAAATAGTACCCACCCACTATTAGGTCTTACATTTTAGTTTTATTAAAAAATGATAGACTTATGTCTATCTGAATCTATCTATCTTTTTGGAAGAGTAGAGTAAAGGTTTATAATGTATTTCCAATTCTTTTACAAGTAACTTTCAAAATTGTTTTTCTTAAATTATTATTATTATTAAACATTTGCTACATACAATAACAGGCAGTACATGTAGAGGTAGAAGTCTATTAATTATAAGTTGTTTGTAAACATAGGTGTATCTACTGAACTTCAGTTGCTAAATTTTGTGAGAACAAGTTTGATAGATATAATGTAATATTGAGGAAAACAATGCCTTTGAGTAGGCCTAAGTCTTTTAATATCATGCTGAGTGGATATACTGATTTGTTTATTTAGCAACACCGTAGTTTGTCACCTAAATAAAGCTAGAGAATGAGAATTACTAGATTTAATGCAACATAAGATGACAGTTCCCCAAAATATCATTAGTCCAGGATGAGTGCGATGTTCGCATGGGCTTAGATTATAAATACAGCCTGAATATTTTCGAACTTCATACAAACATACCTTGCCAGAGTTCAACTTAGGTGTCGATCCTGTTCCTGAGTAGATCTACACCATAACATTTGATGGTCGGGTCCTGGTGCTCTCTTATGCACTTCTGTGGTCATTATCTGCTTCTTGGTTCCATAGAATCTACAATTAAAAGACAATAGAAACTTAGTAAGGTTCGTGCTGGTATCAAATGCATGCATTGGCGGATCCAGGGGCACAGGCCCCCGCCAAAAAAATTAAAAAATTAGTGCTCGCTACCCCCTATGTCCATTATTTGAAGAAAAGATAAATATTTACTTGAATTTTAGGTCTGTTTTAGTAGCGTATCTCTACGCCGGAGTTACGAGGTCAAAGTAGGGATATGATTCTGAACAAGCGCCCATTGATCTTCCTAAACCAGGCATTTATTTAGTCTTTTTAATTAGAATGTACATTTACATAGCAAAATTCAAGGTACATGATTCCATTATAGATACAGAGATACATGCTGTTTAGACTTTAGTGTTAGATCTAGACTATACTAGCCTACATTCTAGATCTAACACGTACTATTCACTAACACTAAAGTGTAGCCGCGCCAGCTCAGGAAACGCAGTCACCGTTCTTGCTGGATGTTACAGCTGGCTAGCATGGGCGAAATGAAAATCATAATCCGCTCGACAAGATATCATAGGCTTGGACCAGCAATGAGCCATTTGCGCCGTCTCTGTAACAGGTCCACATCTAGACAGAAATAACCGTCTGGTATGGGTCATTCTTTAATAAAACTGACATTTGTTGACATTCCCCATACACAGACGGTACCCCGTACGCCTCGCACCACGGGGAGAGATTGAGCCGATTGTGGCCCGCTTTGGTCCCAAAAACTTTCTCCCACGATTTTCTTTATTTAGATCTAATTTTCTGATTTATAAATCAGATAAAAAAATACTATGTCTATTTTCCTCCTATGTACAGTTATCAATTTTTGTATGACTTATTTCTAAATGCGAAATTTACAGACTTACGTATATGAGTTATCCAATTTTTATCTCAGAACCAAGGAAACGGTACGTTCATGCATTCGAACTGGTAATCTATGACATGACCCGCCCGATATATTTCCGGGTCAACCGACCAAAACAAGCCCAATGGCCAATCAGAGCACGTGTTTGATATTGGGCTTATGAATATTCAAACATCACCGGCTCAAGCCGGGCTGACTCATACGTAGCTATTGGACGTTCGAAAAGAAAAAATGAATATTCATCAACTTAAACCAAGATGGCTGACAACAAATCTTGTTGACTACAAGACTTTCTCGGATTAATCATTAATATAGGATCTAAATGAGCAAGCTATCGTAAGTCAAAGTAGATATTTCTGTGTTATTTTTAATTTTTAATAAAATTCAGTGTAAAATTGCAGCCAAAGTGGATATATGAAGACGTAAAGAGTGAAAAACTCGTTGCATATATCATTCATCGCGGTCCGGCCGAACTGAACCATTCGTTCCCCACACTACTCCATTGACGTACTTCAGTCTATGTATAGAGGCGGTCAGAGGAGCCAGATGCAATCTAAGCGGAACAACCGTCGATATCAGAGACTGAAGCTTTCGGTCTAGTCCACATCTACCACTAATTATTATTGATAATCAAGCTCTAAACTAAACTTTAAAAGTATGAGTCGTGCTAAAATTAAATAATCTACGGTAAACTTCTGATTGTTTCTAAAAATATTACCGTCGACGACACAAATTAGAGTTCATTCAATCAGTTAATATTCCTTGATCAGACAAAAGAAAAGGGGATGGGATAGGGGGTAATACGTTGTGACAATGCGGAGAGCCCCTAACTGCAACGACGAACACATCACGATTGTTTCAGAGATATCAACACAAAATGGATCTTTACTTACTTTTTGATATGGTATGGTATCACTTCGATGTTGATGTTTACCTGAAGATTTTCTGTTTCACTGAGATGTACTTGAAAAAACTTCTATTACAATAGAAATTCACTTAAAAGAAACATGCTTCATTGTTTCTAATTGAAGTAACTTCAAAGTTGCAGTTCATACAATCGCCATTTTTCCTCAATTTCGTGCTCTTGACTAGTCTTAGTAACAAGCGCTTGCAATTTTAAAAATATTGATTAAACACTCACGTCACGTTTTGGTAGACGTGATCATTCGTGTTTTACCGGCGTGGAAAACAACGAATGGTAGGCCCTACACTTTGTAAATTAGAGTCACCTATTTTACGAAACAGCGCAAAAAGTTAACGTGACACGTGACACGTGACACGTGACTGTTCGTTGCAAGCCTTTCAATATGGTGTAGCGATAACGATGTGCTTCCCAAACCATCCAAATGTAATCTAATAACTATATCATTTTTAAGAAACTCTACACCCCGTACTGATTTCCACCTAAACTCAACCCGACTCAATAATATCCAAAATCTCAAATTACTTGGAGTCACAATTCAAAATGATCTGAAATGGAATCTACACGCTATGTATTTTAAGGAAATCAAGGGCAAGTTTGGCTGATATGGTGACCGTGTACACAACTCATATAAGACCCATTCTCGAATATGCTTCCCCTGTTTGGCACAATTCTATTACTATCAATGAGACTAATTAATTTGTTCAAAAGCGGGCACTCAAAAAAATTGTAAGATATAATGTTGATTATACGAATGCCCTTGCCATAACCAACCTTACTTCCCTAGCCTTGAGAAGGGACTCACTTTTGTTAAGTTTTGGACAGAAGCTCAGGAACTCTGATCGCCACAAACACATTCTGCCCATTCCCAAGTCCGTCTCAAGCATGAGACAGCTGCGCAACATGACTTGTCTCTCTTCTTGCGTGTACTTGTATGATGATTATTGTTGTCTCGCCGAAATTTGACTTCTCTTAATTCTCATAAATGTATAACATGTAATTAGGAATAATATGTTTATTTACTTAATATGTTCATTCCATTCCCTGCTCTCTCTCTTCCTCTTCCTTTCTCTCATTGTACCTCCCTTGTTTCTCATCCTCTCTCTCTCTCTCTCTCTCTCTTCTCTCTCTCTCTTGATTTATAGGTAACCAAATACGAACATTGATCAGTTTCTAAATGGCTTATTTGGTGTATTAGAAAATATAAATATTGGAAGATCAAATGTAGTTTTAATAGGTGATTACAATATTGATATTTCACTAACAGGTACGCCAAAGATATCTGATTTTTTTTAGCGCAATAGAATCTACAGGAATGCAACAGGTTATTTCGTCGCCAACCAGGATGACAAATTTGACTTCGTCTCTCATTGATCATGTGTATACTAATGTTCATAATTATGCCATTCATTCAGGCGTTATTGAAACTGATGTTTCGGATCATTTTCCCATTTTTGTAATTTTTAAAGGTCAAAATGGTTCAAGAAAAAGTTCTTTTGTGAGGAAGGTTACTCGATCATATAGAAAGTACAATGTCTGTCTATTTCAAGAAGATCTGTCAAAACTGAATTGGGAGCATTTATATAGATATGAAAATTTGAATGTAGCTTATGAGAATTTTTATGACATGTTTGTAAATGTGTGTGATAAACATGCACCTAATGTGACATTTAGCACTTCAAAGAAAAGATCTAAACCAAAAAAGCCTTGGATATCAACAGGTATTGTAAAATCTATCAGGAAGAAGCATAATCTGTATAAAAAATATAGGTCATCAAATTTTAATGAAGAGTATGGAAATGAATACAAGAAATATCGAAATATGTTAGTAACTATTATAAAGAATGCTAAAAGAATGTATTATAGCGATTCCTTTAGCGAAAATAGAAATAATATGAGGAAGACCTGGGGAATTATCAAGGAGTTAATCAGTAGAAATGATAAAAATAAGAAAATAGAGATTGAACAGTTAGTTATTTGTGATGAGGGAACGAATAAAGTTGTGTCTTCAGATGAGGGCATAGCTAATGAACTTAATAATTATTTTGTTTCTATTGGGTCAACATTAGCAAAGAAGATTCCAACTTTTAATCTTGATTTTGAAAACTATTTAGCTAGAAGAAATGAAAAATCCTTCTTTTGGAAACCCATAAAAGAAAAGGAAGTTTTTGATAATCTAAATGCTCTCGATGCTAAGAAATCCCATGGATATGACAAATTGCCAGTAAGATTAATTAACGATGCAATACCCTATATTGTTGCGCCACTGACCTACATATTCAATTTGTCATTGGAAAAGCGGGGAGACTTCCCAGATGCATTGAAGACAGCAAAAGTGACTCCTTTATACAAAAAAAGGACCAAAGACCGACCCTGGAAATTACAGGCCTATTTCTGTTCTACCGGTCATTGCAAAAGTCTTTGAGAAATTAGCTAATGGGCGTCTTATGAATTTCTTAGAATCTAACAAGATTTTGTATGAACATCAGTACGTTTTTCGCAAGCGATATAGTACGAAGTTATCATTGATAAATCTTGTAGATACACTTATAAAATCAATGGATAAAGCTAAACCAACGCTAGGTATTTTTATAGACTTTAAGAAAGCATTCGATACTATTGATCATGAAATCCTTTTAGGAAAGTTAAACAATTATGGTATACGAGGCATAGTATTACAATGGTTTCAAAGTTACCTTTCAAATCGATCGCAAGTCTTATGCTACAAGGAAATAATATCAAGTAGGAGAAGGATAACATATGGTGTCCCTCAAGGTTCAGTCCTCGGGCCCACTTTGTTTTTATCATTTATTAATGATTTACCATCTTCTACTAAATATTTTGAATTTAGATTATTTGCTGATGACTCAAATCTATTTCATACTTTTAATAAAAGACAGAAAGAAATAGATATAAATGAAGTAAATATCAAATTTTTGGAAGTCCAAAAATGGTGTTTTGTTAACAAGTTGACAATAAACTTAAAGAAAACATATTACATGCTCATTAAGGGACAAAGGCAATCATGTGAAATTAGGGGTATCTTAAAACTCAGTGATACAGTGACAGATAGAGTCAATGTAGCATCTTTCGTAGGAATTCAAATTGATGAAACCTTGATGTGGAAGGAGCAAATTCAGAACATTAATAAGTGTATACGGAGGAAGATTGGACTGCTGTGTAAGTTGAGACACTATGTGCCTAAGCACATTCTCATGCTCTTGTATAAATTCTTTATCCAGCCGCACATACTTTATGGTATTGAAGTTTGGGGAAGTTGCTATAAAAGTCATTTAAATTGCATACCATTGGCACAGAAAATGGCCATGCGTGTGATAACATTTTCCCCTCCTTCCCTTTTTCCTTTTTTTTTCTTTCTTTTTCCCTTTTACCAATATTTTGTTTTCTCTATATTTGTATTATGTATCCATTGAGGGTAGTCATGCTATCAAGCTTTGCTTACTTTGTCAACCCTCCTGTTTGATGTTCTCGATTAGTTACAGCCAACCTTACTATGTTTTACATATACTCTTTTGTCATGTATAAAATGTTCAATGATTTGTTTCTTATATATTTTTAAAACTGTAATTAAAGAAAAAGAAAATCAAACAGAAATGAATAAATCAAATCAAATCAAATCAAATCATTTAGAACAAGTTCAAAGGCACTGTTCGTACGTCTACAGGTTTTAGATGTGCATAATCTGTTCGAGCATTCAGTATCAACATTTGTATATGACCTGCAGAAAGGACATTTACCACATTCGTTAATGGCTTACTTTGTTTTAATGAATCACATGTATAGAACAAGAGGAAGAGAACATTTAATGCTACGATTACCTAAATGTAGTACGACACATGGGACTTTTTCCATTTCTTTCATTGGAGCAAAGCTGTGGAATAATTTGCCCATAAATATAAGAGAAGAAAAAACAAGATCATCATTTCGTCAAAATCTCAGAATAAAACTTCTAAGCAGAGATGAATCATAAGGATCAAATAATATGATATTAATATTAAAGATAAAGACCAGTTCTGGTCATGCGATTGCATTGTGAAAGAAACGTTGTGAAATCGATCAGAAAAGGTTGATCATCTAGCATATAAGTATTGGTGTGTACTGCAAGGTTCTGGAATCATCAAAATGATTAAGAAATTTGGCCCAGTCTTGGTAAAGTTACAAGCACTGTACACTGAAATATGTATATGGGACTACGCGACCACGTGCGCGATATCTATTTGGTCCCAATAGATATAATAATTTACCAAATATATCAATTAGTAGGCGGTTTCCCGGCAAAATTTGTATCATCACGTATTAGTCAAAACATATTCTTTCACATGATTGGTAATGAGAGCTTCCATTTCATTTTTTGAGAGAGGGCGTTTCCAAAACTGGTCTTTACCTTTAAGTCAAAATAAATATTAATATGACCTTGCATACAGTTTTAGAAACTCGGAGAACCAATCCCGACTAGCACTCGTGCTAACTTTTGGTTCTCCCTTTAACAACATTTTAAGTTTTTAAGTTTAAAAATATCCTTTATTTGAATCACTTATACACAAATCTCTACGTATTATTAAGCTATAGCTAATTCACAGGTTTGATATGACATATATATGATTAATTTAATTTGTACATAAAATTATGGTTCAACTATGGATATTTTTTTTTCTTTGTAACTCATGTACATGGATATGTATACGACATCTTATTTTGTTACCCACTTGAATACATCTGTAACATTGTGTTATGTTGTTGTTGTTGTTAATAAATTCAAATTCCAATACAAAAAAACCCCATTCGCTCTATCACTTTCACATTCAGAACAAAAACACAAATATCAGAGTAACAAGACTACCACAAGAAAAGAAAGACAAATGAATTCTTATTATCTCGTACTCGTACTAGAAAATCAATATCTAAAAAAACAACATTCATTCATCAAAATATGCGTTTAGTTCAGATGGTCATGAACTGGGATAATTTAGTAGAAGTAATCTATCTTATGGATCTATGAACTTATCATATCTTTCCGATCAGTGCGCCCCTTTCAAAACGGCAACGCAGCATTCCTCTCAATGGCACTATAGTGTGTGTATAGATCACCGTGAATAACGCGTGCACCAGCGTTATGTTACACGCATGAGTTAAACGATCATTAGTGTGTGCTTCTGAGGGGCTGCCATTTTGTTCCCGTCGGTCGCTTGGTTGCTTACTTACAAGCTTATACACATCCTTTCTTAGCATTCAGTTAAAACAAACAAGCAAACAAACAAAGATTATTGAAGTTTACTTGTATATCCTTCTCATTGACAATATGGTAAACATATAGAAAAGTACAGTATCAATAAAGGAATTTAGATTTCAGAAGGAGGCGTTAGTAAAATAAAGGGGATTACCGAGCAATTAAATGCAAGAGAGCTTAATAAGAAATACCGCCTCTAAGCGCTTTACAGATATCATTTTCCTGGTCATTGGATTCATTTACGCACAATGTGATCAGTTTACTAGTATATTCAGATTCATGGATATTTGTTTCCTTGTGACGAATCCATTCAGTCACCAAATATAATTGGTTACTATGCAGTAATGTAATTAGCCTTGGGGGGCTTTCATGTTGCAAACAGCAACCTTTGTTCAACTATTTATGAGACCTTTTTGCATCCGCGGGGAACATAATATTGTTCCATTATCGATTTAATTGTACCATTGATGTGGGTTAACGCAGACGACACTCAACTGCACTTACGGTTAAAACCATCCCAATGTAATGTTGATATAGGTATATCAAAACTCTTGAATCATGCCTTAGGTCAGTTAGTCAGTGGATGAATGCTAACATTCTGAAGGTAGCTGAATATAAAACTGAGTTTATTTTGATGGTATCTGCCAGGCAGTTTAGTAAATTTTCTGCACAAAAGATCATCATTGGCAATTCAGAAAAAAATGTGTTAATTAGGTTCGTAATCTCGGATTTTTGTTTGATAGACATGCTGACGCAGGTAGCAACATCATAGTAGTTCACCTACGCCTATACACCTACGCCTATACACCTACTACAGACTATAGACCATGAAGTCTCAGATTTCAAATGTTGTTAGTTCAGCATCAATCCATATTCACAATATTTGGAGGATCAGGAAATATCTGAATCAGAATGTCACTGAGCAGATTGTTCATTCTTTTATTACATGTCGTTTGGATATGTGTAATTCGTTGTAAATTGGCCTTCCTCAAAATCAAATAGCCCGTCTGCAACGAGTTCAGAATATGGCAGCTCGGCTCGTCACTCTTCGTAGTAGATCAGACAGTATTTCAGATATATTTAAATTTCTTCATTGGTTATCAGTCCAAAAAAAAATCTTGTATAAGCTGTTACTCATTCCTTGCAAAACACTTCTTCTTTCTTCACCCAATTACTTGTATCACATTTTGAAACCGTACACCCCACAACGGAATTTACGTTCAAGTTCACAGCTCCAGTGATGTACACCCAAAACCAATAACAAATGGGGAGACAGGGCTTTTGCTAACATTGCACCCCAAATTATGGAACACCTTACCATTACAAATGAGACAATCATCATCGATTGAAATATTGAAGAAGAAACTTAAGCATCATTTGTTTATGTTGTAGTTTTGATATTATATACTTATTTTGATATTGTACAGAGCACCTTGAGCAGTCTTTTAAAATGGATATGTGCGCTTTATAAGTTGACATTATTATTATTATTGTTATTATTTAGATTGAGATAAGAGGTATTAAATCTGGTAAACAGTAGATTTGGTGAATGTTGTGAACAACTAGTCTTCAGGGCCTCTTTATCGTGCCCGTACGACAAGTTGCCTCGCCCTTAACCTTGCCCAGGGGTCTCAGTCATGTAGAACTACTGTAAGCATGCGTGAGCGTGACTACAGGTTTTCCAGACACCCCCCCCCCCTAACAAGGATTTTTTTTCTGAAGCCAAAATACACCCTAAATGAGTATTTCGCGTGGTTTTTCCCCGAATTCAAACCCTAAACAGGTATTTCACTAAAGTGTACCACTAAACAAGTATTGTAAAATTGTAACCCCTTGAGCATTTTGAGGTGCGATAGGGATTACCATTTAAGTTGTATACAATGTAAAATAAACCAAATTGCACTTCTGATGTAAAATTTACAATGAAAAAATTCATTTCAATAGAGAAGTAATAACATGAACCTGTACACTTCCAAATGGGTTTAATACACAGCCATCATAAGTCCTTTCTTTGAAAAAAGAATTACATTTCGTCGTTGTAAACCCTGGTCGTAAACAAACAATTCACATGCAGGTACGCGAAGTATAGGGGCTTCTTTATGTGTTTTTACATTAGCAAGCTGACGTAACCGAAAGTTATAGACAACCGGCTTTCCGACCGGCTTTCAATTCGGATTCGGGATCTAGAAAAATACCCATAAACGCGTACAGCAGGAGTTGGAAAAAGTCCCCTTTTTCTTGAAAATTGGCGCTCTTTTAACCCCTTAACGCAGCACCGCGCGGACCGCGTCTAATCGATAAAAAACACACCTTCATACGCGTTTTCTTGGTCAAGCATGTTTACAGTATGTATATTTGACTGAGATCCCCTGGGTAACCTTGTCAGTTGTGGAACACTCTCTTAAGCTTGGTTTAATTCTTGCCAAGTACGCATGAGTCGATGTTCTTTTGACATCCACAGTTTCAGTTTAAGAGAGGAAAACAAAACAGACTTACCCATTTGTACGAATAAAAAAATTCCAAATTATATTTCCGAATGGTACTTCTAGCTATCTGACACACACTAATGTCTGTTTCAACTTTTCACGGCACGCGTCCTATACGTAATAGAGCGCTTTCGCAAACACGACGGAAACAAAGAGGGCGGAGTGTTTAAAGGGATGGTTGAGTTCTGCCTTCAAAGTGCATGGCTATTGTTCTTATTCTTATTTATGATGTTACTAGTGCCCTTTTCGAACCTAAAAAGTGTGAATTTATATTGAATACGATCGTACCAATTCAGCTCCACTTTCCCCAAAATACGGTGACCGTTAATTAATTGATTAATAATGACAATACACGGGCCGGCTGGTTGTGCGTATTATAACCAACACGAAAAAGCCAACAAGAAGCCAATATTTTGTCATTGGCTGGAATAAAACGTAAAAGGCGCTATCTCGTTTTTCAACAGCTGGTTCAAAATTAGGCACCACATATATTAGAAATGTTTATATATATGGATATTTCAGCCGTCTCTGAACCGATTTGGATCAAACAAAGATGATTTTGTGATTTAAATTGTATATTCTTTCAATTTTGACACTCATTTTGTCATTGTCTAACAAAAAAATATTTTGTTTAGCACCCTCTGCAAAAAAACTCAACTATCTCTTTAACTAACTGTCACGGTTCTCGCACTCGTGTTTAATACTGTCGTGATTTTTAAGCGCTTTCGCTGTCTGCTAAAGGCGACGGCGACGCATATTCCATATTCAAATCCCTCTATCGTCAATCTACGCACAGGTAGCTAGCGCTACGTCGACTTAAGAGACCGAACGTCAGATCACCCGAGGGCCGGCTTGTTTAGGAAGGCGACGGAGAGCAGTTTTGGACTGAGCATGCGCAGATCGATTTTCGTCTCAAGTTACCGTCCTCTTTGCCTTCCGTCGTGTAGGGACTTTTCGATTTGCACGTTCATTAGTGGACTGCGAGGTATGTGGTCATTTTTTTAAGCAGTGCGCATGCGGTTGGACGAGCTCATCGTTCGTAGCAGATTTCTCGAACGCGTTCACTGTTTTGCCGTCGTTCGCAATCCGTGACGGTACTGTTCGTAAGCAATATTTTGTAGATACGAAACAGCAAATTGAAGTCACAAACTAAAATGGACCCAATTGACCTAATTTTGCAAGCGGAGAGTGGTGGAAGCGTAAGCTCTCTAACATTAACACATTCTCTTGTCTGTAATTTCCCTTAAATCAAAATTGTTGCAGAATAAGTCATTAAATGAACACATTTTATTTATGCATCGCCGATCTGTTGCAGCATAATTATCGAGTACAGTCCCATGCACCAAATTTGGTGTTGGATCTTAAGCTATTAGATCGAATTTCGCGTAAGCTCGAACATATGCATGACGTCACTGAACGAGCCTCGTCATCGTGTGAAATCGAAGAGGTAACGAACAACAGTCAGCGTGCCTCCTCAACCCTGCTTCAAAAATTACCGCATAGGTAGCAGTCCACTAGTGAACGCGCAAATCGAAAAGTCCCTAATGTCTTCAGCGCAACGGCAACGAGGCACGAAGTCGTAAACTCTTTATCTTTTAATAGGGACTTCGCGTTCCGATGATTGATAGACGGAATGGGGTCGTTCACACATGATATAATGGTTGTCCACACTTGATACGATAAACCGCCTCATAATGGCCTTAGTAAAATAAAACCTCGTTAACATCACTCCTTTCTGACCTTGTGTACGCATGATATGATTTAAAATTTCGCGAAAAAAAAATTGCAATTTGGGTGAATGTTCTAGTTTTGTTTTGATAAATAACTTTCTTTGATTGGGGGTGATTATAACCTGTATTTTAGGCTTCTACCAACCTTAACAATTTTTTTTTTTTTTCATGAGTAAGGAAGTTAACGGAAAATGCTCATTTTTGGCGATGTTTCCAAACACCTGAATGCGTAGGCATAAATGTTTTTCGAAAATAGAATACTTTATGTGACCACGAACTCGATAAGCCCAATAGTTTTATACATGTGTATCTAGATCCAATTATGCCCCTGTTTTTGTATGGAAAAAAGGGTCATATTTTGAGGAAAATGTTCTCGACGGAGTTGATTAACCGTAGCGGGCGCATATCAGTGCACGGGGAGTTAGGTATTGGGCGCTATCAAGGGAGGACGTGTTTTGGCAAGTCGAAAAGGGAGGGCAGGATAAGAGATGGGTGAAACGGGGAGAATCGGAGTACTGTTGAAATGGAGTTACCTTGCTGTTTCAGTTGTTTGTGAATAAAGGCAAGTGCCTTTCGATGATGTAAAGTGACCGTGTGTTTTCGTGTATTATTGTAGCGTGAATGCGGTGATGTTGGAGTGATTGCTTCACTGTTTATGCGGGTGATTGGAGTGTCGTGTACGTTTATGGCCGCTCGGTAAATGGGGACCCTGGGAATAAACTCGTAACATTGGTGGCAGCGGCGGGATAGACATGCTATAGCAGGTAGCAACATCATGTGATTATTGTCAATAGTAGTTCACCTACGCTTTATACACCTACTATAGGTCACCTACGCCTATACCTACTAGTTCACCTACGCCTACACCTACTACTTCACCTACACCTACTACTTCACCTACACCTACTAGTTCACCAACACCTACTAGTTCACCTACGACTACACTTAAATTTTGTCTACGCCTCCACCTACCAACGTAGCGCCTAGGCTCCTCGTGTTTTCACCTACATAGTGCCTATTCTCCACACCCTTTCAACTATGTAAAGCGCCTATGCTTCTCGTGTTTTCACCTAAATTGCGCCTACACACAGCACACTTGACTAGCTACATAGCACACAGTTTTTGAATCACCGTGTTTCTGAACCAGTATGGCAACTAGCCTGCCTTCTGAGGAGGAGCTAGAAAACCTGGTGGCTGAACTGCAAGAGAGTAATGAGTACCTCGAACACTCCAAAGTACAGAACAGGCTGTTGATGGAGCAACATCGCCTCCTTCAGTTAAAATGGGATTCAGCTCCTGCAACACATGGACGGAGGGATAAAGAAGCGCAGCTGCGTGACTGGGCGAAACCCCAAAAAGTTCGAAGTACCATCTCCAATGAGTTTTGAGCTGCCTGCACAGACATTTGGTAAGACGGGAGAGATGGATAAGGCTGACTTTCCCAGCAGGCTGTACGGAGAGGTACAGCCACAAGGTACATTAACGTCAAGGTCACACTTGCACAGTTGAAACAAGTGGGTACAACCCCCGAGGATCAACTACAAGGGCCGGCCGAGTGGAAAGTGCGTGGGATAGGGAGCATGCAAGAAAAGGAGGCATGTACAAGAACCAAGGATGACAAGACAGGAATTTAGTCATGGGTTTTCATAAACACAAATTTGTCGGGGAGGGAATGATACCAGTTTTATTGTGAATTGTCATGGAACTTGCTGGACCATTTATGCTGAAATCTGGTATTGAATTGTAGTGTATTTTATGACTTCAAATTGATGCTGATAGATGCTGCCAATGCTGGAGTGATATAGCAGCCATACTATTACATGTAGTGCCAGTGGTATGTTTAAAGTACATTGAACTCTTAATCTGATTACCTGTTTTCTTGACTTGGAGTTGGACAAACCAGTTCTGGATTGACAATGACCTACTTAAAAGGATTATCTTTTGTTGTGCTCTCCATCCTTTTGTGCTCATCTCTTTGTGATTGGCACCATTCTTCATGTCCAGTATCTACGCAGCGTACCAATGATTCTGTGTCATACTACACATACAGGTATGAGCAAAAAGTGAAAGTGCTGAAGTATTTTGGATTCCGTATCCTGTATTATGGAAACACTACGTCAACATTTCAATTGGCTCTTATCGTATGTGGAGATGTGAACCCCAACCCAGGCCCGTCCCCTGGCATACGTGAACAACATGAACAACAACAACATGAACATCATCAAACAAAGACGAGCTTACATCTGAGACAATATAATGCCCTACAACCAGTAAACAGAGAATCAACCAAGATTTATGGAATACAATACAGAACTTGGGAATTGCTAGACACCGGAAAACCCATCGTGGGACAAAAGGACAAGGAAGAAGAAGAGGAAGAAGAAATATACAGTGTTCTATCTTCCAAACAGAGTACCATTCTAATAAAAAACGCTTAATGACCAGAAACGGATACCAGTTATCATCCGTGCACGTAAAGAATGTGTCAAACCAAGTCTCGAAAGACTTAAATGCTCAAAAGACACCAAAGAATTAAGACTTAATAATGTTTCCTACGATATACCTGTTGTGTTATTAACAAACCTACGATCTATTAACAATAAGGTAGACGAATTAGATATTGTATCAAGAAACCTTAATGCTGATGTTTTAGCATTAACAGAAACCTGGCTTAGCTCAGATATACCGCCAGAGTCGCTATCTCTCCAAGACTATGTCATGTTTTCCAAACCTAGATTAGGAAAGAAGGGTGGAGGAGTTGCATTATATGTAAAGCAATCATTCAAGCCCCAACCCCTACGTGTTAACCCACCTGATAATGTTGAAGCTATGTGGATAATGATGAGACCAACACGCCTACCCAGGAAATGTCATGTATTATCATGTGTGTAACATATTTCCCTCCCAAGAACCCCAATGAGGAAGAATATTTGAATCATTTCATAACTGTCATTGATGACTTATTAATGCAACATCCTGATGCAGGAGTAGCTATTGTTGGTGACACCAATGATCTTAAAGGTGAAATTCTAGGATAATCCCAAATATTGAGATAATCACATCAATAGAAAGCTTTTAACCCCTAGAATAACACTAAATGGCGTTCAACCGACAAAACAAGTTCAGAATAGTTAATTTATGCGAGTAAACTCCACCAAAATCTCGAAGTCGGAAACCCGGAAATGCACGGAATTGCCGGGTCCTCTATTCTTGACGTCACGACCGGGGATCATGGGCTGAGTGAGAGTGAATGCCAATGATATGCCACGTAAATGCTACCCTGTTAGAGCTTAGAATTTTTCTTGTTTACGAGTTTATGTGATAGATTTTCTGTTTTTATTTGAATGAAGAATAACTAAGCAACGTTTTCCAGTCGCTGATTTCTTTTTATATCCTCACATTATCCTTTTGGTAGAGTTTTAAGACGGGTTTACTGCTTGGAAAATAAGGTTAAATCATATGCAGGTATGAATAGGCGGGTGTACACATTATCTTGTCATCAGATAAGGTACAGGAGCAGTTTTGTGAAACGAATAGGCCTAGAACTGTGACTGTAATTATCATGGATGTGTTTGACTGCCTCAAAAAAGGATACAGAACCAGTTAAATATTTGTTTTAAATATATATATCACACTTGAACGAGATCAAGCTTCCTCTATTTAGCGGACGACGTCTATGAACGATATTCATCCGCGCGAGTGATACGGCTCTTGCACGAACGTTCGTGAAGCGAGCGGAATCGGCAGGTAAGATCAGACCAGGCCGCTGCTCTAGGCGGCTTGTTGAGCTCCGTGTTGAAATTCTTGCAGCCGTATTTTAGACTGTTACTGTCAATGGATGACGTCATCTTCCTCCATGCGCAGTAACAGTTTAAAATACGGCTGCAAGAATTTCAACATGGAGCTCAATTTCGGCGATGAAAATCCGGAAAAAGACCCTTAAACGCATCATACAGTCAATCTGGTAAGTGGAACCGATGTAGTTTAGCCTAGGCCTAATTTACAATAATAAATGCATCGGATATGCATCGGGTAAAATGTAGTATTTTGGGCATAAGTTTACTGCTCGGACGCGAGCAGTAGTTTGCAATGCAGTCGCTATGGTCGGCTTCTGTCTCTAAAGAGAGGAGCCGACCCTACCCAAATCAGAGGCTAACGAACGAAAGAGACAGAAATCTTTGGTCTAGAGCGCTAGGTGCTACTGCCGCTACTCCCGGCCCCGGCTGCAGGAACGTCGACATCTCCTTGCTCTCCGACTTCTCTATCGTCTTCTCCCCCACTTGTACTTGCGTCCTCCCAACTTCCATCATCCTCGTCTGCACTATCGTCCCTTTTTCCTTCATTACTTTCATCATCTTTCTCCATAAACTCTTCAAAATCCATAAAAAGATCGTTCTGGTCAAACTCTCCAGCCATTATCAATTGATATAATTATATAATATGTACCGTACGTGAATCGAAAGTGTATATGTATAAAGCGAGCTAGACCGAACGCGAGAAAGACTCGAACGGTACGAAGACACGACCGGATCTACTTTACCGAGCACACGAAAACAATCTCACCAAATTCAACACACTCAAACAAAATTACATGGTGAAAATATCGACTAATAGCGCATCGTTGGCTTGTTTATGTCATAATTCTGAAAAAGGGAATTGATATTAGTACTATGAAATATTAGGGAAGGTGAAGAATTCTACATAGAGTTATGAAACTAAACTTTGAAACTAAATAGCAGAAATTCGTATCTCTCTGCCCATGTTTTCTATGGAACATCCGGGTACGTGAATATACTCGTCCCGGGCGTGACGTCACAAATAGTGGACCAGCTCCGTGACTGACTTTCTAGGCAAAGAGAGGAGGCTATTTTTCGACATTTCAGTTGAGGATATCCAGTAGCTAGAAGATTTTTTTGATATGCAATGAAAATGAACAACTTCGAAATAACATAGGCTTGCCGTAGGTACCAAATTAATGGACATTTATTGTCCTAGAATATGAGCTTTAACATTCAACCTTTACTAAGGAATGATCGATTCACACAGGTAGTTAAGCAAGCTACCAGAGGTAATAACATTTTGGATAAAATAATTACAAATTTCGATCAGTTTTACTT
Organism: Mesocentrotus franciscanus; assembly: GCA_037976565.1. NCBI lineage: Eukaryota > Metazoa > Echinodermata > Echinoidea > Camarodonta > Strongylocentrotidae > Mesocentrotus > Mesocentrotus franciscanus. The sequence goes on along the minus strand of CP137667.1, from coordinate 3,450,609 downwards.
ACCAGTTTCAGTACTGTCACCTCTTGGTCTGAGTGACCACAACTGTGTGTTATGGAAACCTGTACAACCATGTAAAAGACCTAAGAGAACTGTCAAGAGAAGGATAGTCCGTCCATTAAGAGATAGTGGATTAAGAGCTTTTGGTCAATGGATCACAGGTCACACATGGGAAGAAATCTACCAAACAAAAGATCCATCTGGAAAATGCGGTTTATTACTTAGTGAAACTATGACAAACTTAGACCGACTCTTACCAACAAAAGAAGTACGTACCTACAATGTTGATAAACCGTGGATAACCTCACATGTTAAATCTCTAATCCAAAGTAGGCAAAAGGCCTTCAAGAAAAGTAACAAAACATTATGGCGTAAGCTCAGGAATAAAGTCATTCATTCCCTATCTGAGGCTAAACGTCATTATTATAGCACTCGTGTCAGTAAACTAAAAACTGAAAACCCATCAGCATGGTACAAACAAATAAAAATACTTACTAATAGAAATACCGACCCAGTAACTATTGATATCCCTGGTACTGATCCTAAACAACTTCAAGTAGCAGCGAATGCAATTAACGAACATTTTGTGTCAATTGCATCTGACCTTCCATCTCTTGACAGAGAGACATTACCAGCTTTTTTACCATGTCCATGTTCATGTCCTCAGGTTCAAGTTTATGAGGTGTATTCAAAATTAAGAAAATTACAGACTGGTAAAGCTGGATTAACCAATGACTTACCTCTTCGGATTTTGAAAGAATTTGCATATGAATTGTGTGTACCTTTAACAGATCTGATCAACTCATCCTTTCAACAAGGGATAGTACCGCAACAGTGGAAGCAAGCTCAAATAACCCCTATTCCGAAATCATTACCAGCAACCATTAATAATCTCCGACCAATTGCACTAACAAGTCAATTTGCAAAAATTGCAGAATCTTTCATAGCCAAATGGCTCCTTGAGGATATCGTAGACGAAATTGACGCCCGGCAATTTGGAAACCGCCCTGGTTTATCGACCACTCATTATCTGGTTATTTTACTCCACAATCTTTATGAAAATGGTGAAAAGAGCAAGAGTTTATCCTCTGTTGTGTGTACTGACTTCACCAAAGCTTTCGACAGGCTGGACCATAACATTCTTATTAGAAAATTGATCAAACTCAATGTACGACCATGCATCATTGAATGGATTGTTAGTTTTTTGGAACACCGTCAACAGTGTGTCAAATAGCAAGGCACTGTATCTCAATACATGCCTAATTATGCCGGTGTACCCCAAGGAACTAAATTGGGCCCCATCCTGTTTCTAGTAATGATCAACGATGCTTGTGAAAACATACCAATCGATTGCTATAAATATGTAGATGATCTTACCTTGTTGGAATGTCGTAAAGAAACCGATGCCTCTGACTTACCTGCTGTCCTCTACAGTTTGGGTCAGTGGTCCTGTCAAAATCACATGAAGTTAAATCCTTCAAAGTGTTTTTCACTTAGTGTGACATTCTCCAAAAATCCTCCTGCCGAACTAACTTTTTATATTGATGACTCACCCCTGCAAAACTTCCAATCTGTTAAAATTCTTGGTGTCATTGTGCAATCCAATCTGAAATGGGATTTACATGTCACAGAAATCCTCAAAAATGTAATAGAAAGTTGTATATGTTTAGGCTTCTGAAACGATATGGACTGTCTTTAGCTGATCTGAAACTGGTATATACGGGCTACATTCGTCCTGTCATGGAATACTGTACCCCAGTTTTTAATGGTGGGCTTACACAGAAACAAATAAGAAGCTTGGAGCAAGTTAAAAAAAGAGTATGTAGAATCATGTTGGGTTCACAATACACAAATTATACTAATGCTTGCCAATTATGTGACCTTTCAACGCTTGAATCCAGAAGGAAAAGCTTTGTCTGGATTTTGCTACATCGTTAGCTAAACACCCAACATGTAGTACCTGGTTAACTCTTCGGAAAAACATACCCATCTCCTTACGCCATGCCTCTAGATATCAACAGTTCAAGTGCAAAACCAATCGTTTCCGAAATAGCCCCCTACCTTACTTTGTCGATCTTCTCAATAAAGCCAAGCCCAATTAATAAAAATAGATGAATTAATATATATATTTTTTAATTTGTATTATACTCTTTTCATAAATGTTGAAGTTTCCTGATTTTTACTCTCCATAAGATAATAACAAACCAATATAACAAAAATACTGTTCCCTTTCCTTCAATAGCCACTCTATATCTAAAAAGGAAAAGAATGATAGAGTGCCATCATTGTATTGTATTTTTTTTAATATCATTTTTCTAAGCAATAATACAAATACTTGCAATATCAAACTTCAAAAATGTTATGAAAAGAATATTTTCATTTCTATTTTTATATTCGTATATTGTCTTAATGACTCTTTAAAAGTACATATATGCAATTTATATTTTTTGATGTACATGTACTTTTACAACTTCCTCTTTTACTTCTTTTCTTAATGCGTTTCTCCTCTCCGTTTTTCTGACTCCATGTTATCTTCTGTTTTCTTATTTTTGCTGCCCGAGCAATATTACCATTAACTATATATATTTCAATATTGACAAATCAATTGTAACTGTATTTTATGTTTGAAATATGTAATGAGTCTTTTAATTGTACACATGACCAATTCAGCCATTGGGCTGCGACACATGTTTTTAATAAACCTTGAATTGAATTGAATTGAATTGAATTGAATTGAATTCAATTGAATTCAATTGAACAAGGAGGAAGCAGGAATGTCGCGCATTTCCCGACCCAGCATTGAGCTAGACAAGTTCGATGGGAAGAATCCATGGATCGACTACATTCAGCATTTTAGGGCATGGAAGTTGGTGAACGGTTGGAACGACGAGGAGGCCAAAGTTTTCCTTGCTGCAAGCCTTAGGGAGCAGCGATCAAAGTCACGGGAGCCAGAGGCAACTCTAGAGGATCACGTACCATGAACTTGTTCATTTGCTCTAGAAAAGGTTCGGCCCAGGGCAGATGGCTGAAAACTACCTCCTTGAATTACGTTCAAGGCGGCAAGGACCTCAGGAGACTTTTAAGGAGTTGGGTCAGGCTGTTCGAGAATTTTCTGAATTAGCATACCACGAACTATCAGAAGAGGCGCGCGATCGTTTGGCGCGTACACACTTTGCAGAAGCAAGAGAGGAGCAGGAAATCCGAGAGGGCATCTTCAGATCAAAGACAACCACGATGGACGAGGCAATACAAGCTGATATGACCACGGACAACTTTTTCCGCCTTGAAGACCAACGAAGTGGGAAAAGCAGGATCCACCGCAAACTAGCCAGATCGACGGAGGAGCAGCAGTCACCTAGCTCTCACAGAAATATGGAAAGAGTTAAGAGAGATAAATCTCAAACTTGAAGAACAAGACCATAATGTAATAATGTCGAAGAAAAAAGCACGTGGAGAAGTTCCGAAGTGCTATAATTGCGGCGAAAGGGGGAATTTGGCTCGTAATTGTCCTCAAAAGAAAGAAAAAGATCCGTGGGGAAACGAGAACGAGCCGACTCTGCAGCCCGAGGGAAGGCCACGAGAAAACAAGGGCAAAACCGGAAAGTACGACCAGTAGAGAACAACCACAGGGGCCGAACTGATCAGGAAAGACGTCATCTTTCTATGGGACGTGCCCAGAGTGGACTCTACGTTGAAGTTGAAATTAGGAGAATCAAGACCATGCTTTTGGTAGAAACGGGAGCAATAGATGCAATTCTTTCTAGCATAGCAAGAATTGACAGGGTAGGGAACAAACGTTAGAAATGCTGATGAAGCGGAATGGAGACAATGGGCAGCTCCTGGCTAAAATTAAAGGTTGGCAGAACGATTTGTTCAACCCGTGTCGTATTTGGCAGTACTGGCTAAGCAGAAGGGATCCTTCGAATTTTTTTTTTGATAGCAACACATGCGAAGATCGATTTACAACAAATGCAACTAGACTTGAGCGGAGAAAAAAAAATCAAATGCATTGTTAAGCTGGGAAATGGATTGTGCTTCAGGGTGGTGGCAGAAAAGACTATCAAGATTCCACCGGGTCATGAAGCATTGGTCCCAGGATTGATCAAGGGGAATCCTGGTGAAGCAGGTCTCGGGATCCTAGAACCTGCAGAGGAAAACGAAGTAGGAAGAAAAGAAGTGATGGTTGCAAGAATCTTGGCAAAATCTACAGACAACACGATACCTGACGAAGTGTTGCAGCGGCGCACGAAACGTCGAGATCTTTTAGATTCCTTATTGACCACATTGCGAGACAAACGAATATCACTAGCGATATTATTTTCGATACTACATCCGCAATGAGTAATATATTTAGCAACACGATACCTATTAGAGTGTTCAACCCCGGAGACATAGAATGCACTATCAAGCGAGCTACAATGGCAGGGTACTTTACCCCGGTGAAAAAGGCTGATTTCGTAGACATGACTATGCACACATCCAACGATGAAGATGCAGGTGACGTCCCTCCACATTTGGTTGATTTGTTCAAACGGAGCAAGACAGAGGTACCTAGCAGCTTTCACGACAACATTGCCCAACTTCTACGCAAGAACCAAGACATATATATTTGCGAAATCCAACACAGATATTCGCCGGACCAACCTCTTTCGCCATGGCATCAACATGGGGAATGCGTCGACGATAATGGAGAGGCCAAGAAGATTCCCACCGAAGGAACAGCAAGAGATCGACTCCCAGGTACAGGACATGCTTCAAGCTGGAAGCATAGTGCTAACAGAAAGCATGTGGGCTTCAAACGTCGTGTTGGTCGGCAAAAAGGACGGATCGAAGAGATTCTACATTCACTATAGGCGACTCAACAACGTGACAGCGAAAGATGCATTTCCGTTACCCCGCATTGACGAGACACTGGACACCCTGGCTGGATCAGAATGGTTCTCGATGCTAGATCTCGCGTCGGGATATTGGCAGGTCGAGCTAGTTGAGGACGCCCATAAGAAGTAGGCATTTGTGGTATGTTGGGGCCTCTACTCCTGGCGGGTCATGTCTACCATTGCGTCAGAGGGTTTGATAGTACTATCAAACCCTGTAATAGTACTCCTAACCCCTCCGCGACTTCTGCACACACACAGAGCGTACAAGATTTCAAATGCGCGCTCAAGCCATGCAATTTACGCTGGGCCGCAGTAACTGCATTACCTTATTGCAGTACCAGTATAGATTGGATTTCCGTATGTTGGATTTCTTTTAGCGTTGGATATTTGAAACTGTTTTGAGCTTCAAAAGACTGTAAATATATTACTTTGATGAGCATATAGACTCTTGATATTGGATTTATTTTCTAGACCTATTCATGAATCAATGAAAAGGACGAGGTATATAAAACAAATATGGACTGCTCTGTAAATCGGATGGTGGAGGAAATCATCACCTCGGTTGTGTTCATACCGGCCCTATCACCCTCGGCTTCGCCTCGGGGGTGATAGAAGGACCGGTATGAACACCACCTTGGTAGTGATAATTCCCACCATCATCCTCATGAGCAGTCAATATTTGTATACTATGTCCCATTTACAGGAAAAAATAATGAAAATGTTAAGTTCCACCGGCATTTGAAAGATAATACTAATTTAGAACTTCCCTAAAAACGAAAGGGCTTGAAAATGTCTTTTTGTTGGAAAATAACAACCGTTAGTTGTCGAATCGACTTTAGTGATTGCAATCCGCTTAGTAAATAGTCTGATTTTCAGACCCTTGTACCGAATTGTCGTACGTTTTGTGCTGCGGAAAGATTCAATCAGTTTAATTTTGGCCATTACCAGAAGTAGGTTATTGATGTAGACAAATGCTCATGTACCCTTTACAGCTTGTTGTATGCATGTTGTTACCAAAGAAAAAAAGAAGTCATTCAGTCACTCAATAGTGACTGACAGTGAAGTCTAAAGTGAAGTTTAAAGGGCAATCCAACCCTTGTAATGGGTTCATTCATATGAAAGCAGAAATATGAAATAAACAGAATGGGAAATCGCAGAGACATTACCGATTCACCGAATTGGAAGAGCCCATAGTACCTATGGTGATTGCAACTTTAAAAAATTCATAACTTTCACATCTTTTGTCCAATTTTATTCAAACTTTCACCAATCTACTTAGATTGTTATGCTTTCCTCTAGAGTAGTTTGCTATCAAGGTGGATGTCCCTTTACTTCGTGTTGGACATTCATTGGAAATTGCATCATATCTGCATACCTATGGGTGGATCTATTTATGTCATCGTTTGGCGTGGACATGATACAATTAAACTTACAAATTGATTAAGAAGAATGAAAAAGATACATAATTAATATGGAAATGTATTTAAAGAACCTGCAGTCGTAGAGTGTAGATTTAATAAAGAGGACTGTTAAAATAATTATCATTCAAGAGATGTATTCCTTTATTCTTAGCATTTCTCTGGTGTAAATCTGACTTGCACGTCTACATCAAAACAAGCCACATTTGTTCAACAATGAAATATTTACATAACTAATTATACAACATCAACCTCGATGACCTTCATAATAATGACCTTAGTAAATCCAATATTTCGAGGAGAGTGTGCTTGCCAATGCGAGAAGTAAGCACAATCTAAATGTACATGATTAATATTGTAAACAATCTTGATTACTGGACTAAATTGAACATAACATGTAGATCAGAATTGATAAACGTGGTAGAGGAAAATAGTGCGCTAGGTAGAAGATAAGAGGGAGAGAGAGAGAGAGAGATAGAAAGGGGGGGTACCTGTTATGGCTTTTTTTTAATAACATTTTTTTCTCCCTTCTCTACGTGACGTGTTATTATCACACCAACGTTTTGTGACAATATCGTCAAAGTTGTTTGATGGTATTTGATTTTACCAACAGCAATACAGTAATAGATTCATACAATGTGTTTACGTATACAAGAAATAAACTATTGGTTGGTAAAGGGGCCAGATAGTAACGCATGTGCTAGTCTAGCCTAACGCTTTAAACAGCTAAATAAAGTATGTTAGTACAAATCATTTTAGAAAACGTAACAAAACAAAAAATAAAAATAATAGTACTTAATAATGTCTTACAATATACAAACTGATAATGTAGAATATAACTTTCATACATATGCAGACTATTTAACTTGATATTTATTTCGTGATTTGTTCAACAAATGACTAGTAAGACACTTCCAAAACCTACTGACATTAAAGGTATAGACCAGTTCTGGTCATGCGATTGCATTGTGAAAGAAACGTTGTGAAATCGATCAAAAAAGGTTGATCATTTAGCATATAAGTATTGGTGTGTACTGCAAGGTTCTGGAATCATCAAAATGATAAGAAATTTGGCCCAGTCTTGGTAAAGTTACAAGCACTGTACACAAAAAGAAGTATATTGGACTACGCGATATCTATCCAGGCCGGATCGATATGATAATTTACCAAATATATCAATTAGTAGGCGGTTTCTAGGCAAAATGTGTATCATCACGTATTACTCATAACATATTCTTTCACATGATTGGTAATAAGAGCTTCCATTTCATTTTTTGAGAGGGTGGGGGGGGGGGCGTTTCCAAAACTGGTCTATACCTTTAATAGGTAATCTATTCCAAAATTCAGTGCCCACAAAAGACAATGAAAATTGACCTCGTGTCTTTCTAAATCTTGAAAGACGTAATTTTCCACGTTAGTTTGTCTTGTGGAATAGATTTGATCTATAATGTCACAGTAGGCTACTGTATTCAAATATGAGGCAGATTGCCATTGCCTAGATCAAACATAAAAGTAGATATTGATAAATCATGTAAATTATACACATTTAGGATTCGCAATCTGTTAAATAATGGAGCTATACGAGTTCTCCATTCACTAAATTTTATAGGCACGAACTGAATTTTCTGTGAACACAATATGCTTCTAAGGCTAGTCTTATAAGTGCTTCCCACACCTCTATTCCGTAAGTAATGTGTGTCTGTATAAATGCTCTATATAATAATATCAATCTAAATAGCACTCCAACTTTCTTTCTAATACACTGATTTACAAAACTAATATGACTATTCCAAGAAAATGTCTATCAATGTGAACCCAAAGTGGCAACATCAACCTCGTTAATTTCCTCGCCAGCTAAGTCCAGTTAGAATTCATACCTATTTTTTTTCGTCCTACTACTTATTAACATGAAATTAGTTTTCATTGACTCAATTGTAGTTTTGTGAAGAATGCACCACTCGTGTATCTTTTGTACGCTGTTATTCCCTTCATTTAAATCAATTTCACCCTGGTCAGCAGAAAAAGAACGAAATAGGCTGGAATCAAACAGCCGAAAATTGATATAATCAGTAACTGTTGGCCAATAATTTATACAAATCTAAAACAGTGTCAGCCCTAATACCGATCCTTGTGGAAACACATCTTATCTTCTTTCTTTCAGATAACGTTTGACCACACTGAACAAACTGAAATCGTTTACTGAGATAGCCCTTATACCATTCAAGAGGTAACCTTCGGATGTAATAACTATATAGTTTACCTAGTAATATGTGTTATGATTAATTGTGTAGAAGGATTATTTTTAAATCGATGAAGATACCAAAAGTTACTTTCCCCTGATCTATAGATTTCAAAGTTAGATATTTCAAGTTGATCAATGACAATTTAGTGCTTTATTTCTTCCGGAATCCATATTGATGGTAATAGAATATATCTTTTTTTTTCTTCTAGAAATTGGATTAATCTGTTATTTATCAATTTTTCAAAAAGTTACCTATGACAGGCAAAACCGATATTGGTCTATAGTTACCTGGATCTTCTGGTCTTTTTTTTGTTCGTGCTTTATATCATTAAAATCACGAGCATGAAAATTTACTTTCCTGACTCTATTTTTTTTTTTTTTTACACGCTAAAAGTGAAATTTTGTGTGTGACTTCGAATTAAAAATCGATATCTAAATCTCATTAACTGCTCTGCATTTGAAAGGCCTTCATGTTGTCTTGTCTTATTATTATACGGCTTGTTTGATAAACCATCCAAAACAAATTGTAAACATCATCACAAGGCAATGTCAATAGCATTGACCATCAAGTACGAAAATCTGCGTTGTGGGAACATGGTTTTGACGTATTGCATAATCTGAACATGACCATTACCTATTGACACGACTTGTGTGAGCACGACATTGACGTATTGCGTAATCCAAACATGAATTATATTGGATACACATCAGTGTGTTGAAATAGCATCCTCTCGATTTCTCAAATGTCTCTCCGAACGTGTTTAAAGTATTTTTGTGATAAAGATCTGAATTACATTTAGGTAAATCGATAACACATGATTCCTCAATTCAGAATTTGGAAATACTACGATGATAATATTTGAGACAGTGTATCAATTATCAATACAATAACGCATTAAAAATAATATCAGGGCTACTTGTAAATTTACAGTACAAGCAATAAGCCCATTGTGTAAATCATAATTATAATCATAATTATACATCTGGGCCTCGTTTTATAAGGAGTTGTGATTGATTGAAACTTGAAATCTGTCGTAACTCCCATCTCTTTAGCACACAATTGTAATTAAATATAAGTTGCGATGGATTTAGAATCAATACAACTATTTATATTACAGGGCTAGCCATGCATGTCTCTATACACGATTTCAACACATAATCCATGGATCTCCAAATTATCCAACACCATCCACAAAGGTCGCCATGAGAGGTAAAGAATGCACATTTGACGATCTTCATTCTACCTAACTTCTTCTTCTCTTTTCTCTTCTTCGATCTGTAAGTATGATCATCCCTCTTCTTCTTTCTTCTTCTTCCTTTTCACCTTTTTTTAAATTCTTCTCTTTCCCTTGATAGGAAGGGGAGGGGGGCGCTCAAATTAGGTATGGACATTTCAGTGGCATGAGGGGATATCTTTTAAAATGTCCTTACTTCTGTAAAATCGTAAACGTTTTTTCACTGTCACAGCAGAGTGCATCAAAATGTTTTAAAAATGAAATTTTCGGTCGCTTTGATCCCTCGTTGGTGAGTATTCTCCGCAAAATTTTCGTGAATCCAGGACAGGGTGGATGCGTTGACTTATTGCCACATCTTCCCAAACTTCACTGGTGTATTTTCTCTCATTTTACGCCTTTGTTTTGGCAGAGGGGAATTCTTTTCGCCCGATGATTCCTCATAATTTCAATTTACTATGGCGAATTATTCGAACCAAACTATTGACGTTTGTGCAAAGTTCTTTAAAATATCTTTAAAGTGATTATGAATATCAACTAGGTGACCGTTGGACAAAGAAATGATAAAATTTGACTGATAAAGTTCGCTATGATAGTCTCATGTGGATGTATATCATATGGAAAGAGCATCGCTTTTGTCATGTCCCAGGCATCTATTAGAGCTATCCTTGGGTCTGTTCCAAAAATCTCTCTCATAGTCTGGTCTATTTTCCACATCCACCAATCACTATTAGCTGCGATGTGAAGAACTGTACCGAATTCCTCGCGGTCAGGGATTTTATAATGACCACAGCGTTCGAACCCTCTCGAAAAGCCGGTCTACTGCGCCCTTTACGGAGCGCAGACGGGCTTCGTAAAACTCTAAATTGTGGTACGTAAAATGCGCGCCGATCGTTAAGAGCAGTACAAACCTTTTTGCTGAATTCTGAATTGCATCGATACGCGTTGTGGCATCCATGATGTTTGATTGGTTAAACCAGTTAGATCCGCCTATTGGGAAGCCGTGAAAGTTGTAGTGGATTTCTATTCGATTAATGTCGTCGATGAACCATAGAGGTCCGCTCCGGTTCTCGGATTCGTGCAAGAATCCGGATCGCTCGCTCGTAATTTGATCCTGTAACATCTCTTTAGCAACGTGTAGATCTGACGTGCTGCCGAATCTCCGATAATCTGAAGATCCGTGTTCGCTAGACAGTATGACATGTTACCGGGAAGCCAGTGTCTGCGGATCCGACATTGAAGCGAATACCAGGTATCCTGATAGAAGTATCCGGATGGGTGCGGTTGACCGATATGCTGACCGGGTTGACATGGTGGTAGAGTTAGGTTCTGCCACGGATACTCGAAGGGATTTGGGCTGTACACGCCCGCTGAAATACAACGATATCGAATATCTTAATTATTCTAAGGATTAAATCGCTAAATCTATTCCTGTGAATGAAATACAGACAATATAGATACGAGATATGGGAGGAGTCCTATCACCTTCTCATTTTGCATTATTTCCCTGTTACTTCTCTCTCTGTCTCTCTCTATTGCTTCTTTAATTCGCCATTAGATAGAGAGCACATGCCCCGGTGCCCCCTCCTTGTAGCTACTCTACTATACTGTACAGAATAAGTGACATTGTTTGTTACCTGAAGATGGTTCCAGGTCAACTCTGATGTTTAACGGTACTCCTCCATTCTCTATGCCTACTCTGTATCTGTGAGGGGGACAGAAACAGGGATGTTTGGCACAAAAAGGTCAATAAAATTCATCAATCGTATCAGGACAACAACTACCCCCTGGACAATTACCCCAGGAAAATTACCCAAGGACAATTACCCCTTGGACGATTATCCCTAAGGCAATTGCCAAAAGACAAGATATCACTTTCGCCCCCCGCACAAACCACACATACACACTCACACACTTACACACGGGGTGATTGTCCTAGAGGGTAATTTCCGGAGGGTAATTGTCCTCGGGAGGTAATTGACCTAATTGTCCCGCTGTTGATTGGCCTGGGGTGAATCAACCCCGGACAATCGATTGTTCAGGGGGTAATTGTCCTAGAACCTTCATAAATCATAAATTAACTGGCAGCTGGGCTTAGATTATCATCAGGCTACATATTTGGCCGTGAGTGATATTCATACAAACATTATTTGCTTTAGACATGGTAGGGGTTCAATATAGATTTTTTTTTAATCGGTAGTTGTTACAGGCAAAGGTAGAATCTCTACCTTTGCCACTAGACCAACTAGACCATTATGGAAAAATTGTGCAACGACTCACCCGGGAAGGTAAGGTATGGTCATTTTTTATAAATCTTCTAGCCCCCCGATTTTTTTTTTTTTACACTTGAAAAAGGTGAGGGGGGTTTCCTCCGAAACACACACATAACCAGGGGCGATTTTTTAGGGGATCGTCCCCCCCGGAAAATTTGAAACAGTGCAAAAAAATGTATAGCAAATACTGACTGAAGACTGCAACACACTTTTAGGCTTTGGAAGGCCCAAGAGTGCAGTGTTTGGACAAATAAAATGCAAAATTTTCACTCGGAGCTACGCTCCTCGCATAATATCCTTCAAAATGTACAAATAGATATTGTAGATATTGCGGGCCCCTGGATGCTCATCTGACCGTTATTAAATGCCTAAAACCCTGAGCTTCCGGGGTTCTGCCTCCTGACCCCACCAAGGGCCCTAAAGCGTGCCCCTGGTTGCTCATCTGACCGTAATTAAATGCCTAAAACCCATGAGCTTTGGGGTCCGCCACCGGACCCTAACCCCCTGCGTACGCGCCTGGGCCTACCATTAGACCAAGTAGACCCTAGACGTCGAAAGTAGACCTACTATTACACCAACTAAGCCACTAGACCAAATCGACTACTAGACCAACTATACCGCTAGATCAACACTAGACTGTACGTTAATTATGAACTTAGTCCCCTAAGTTCGCACATAATAAGATTGTTACTGTAATGTTATATTTTTCTTTAAAATGTCATTGCACGTTCATTTGTTTCATTGTTTTTATTTTGAAAAATTATTGTGTGTTTGAAATAAATAAATTGGATTGAACTGACTTCTAATAATTGTCTGTGTTGGGTTAACTGCATACTGTACCTGTTTAATGCATTTTCTCTTGATTTATGTCCAACCATTACCGTAAGAAGTTGAGATGTAGCTGGCTCGTCGCTTTGAGACCATCTCCAATCATCGCATGATAGCCCTGGTGTGCTGGGTGCTTGACAATACCAAGGCATTCTACCATCAGGTTGAGACATGTTACAGAGTGGTCCATACTACCAAGATACGATTAATGTTTTAAATCTTTACTAGCAGGACCCGTGGAGAATCCACGGGATTCTAGGGAGGGTGGGGGTTGAAAATAGATATGTGCTATCGATCATTATTATTAATATTATTATTATTTTTTTTTAAATAATATTTTTTAAAGATAATTTCTTTTTATCATTTTTTAATTTTTCTTCTTCTTTTCATTAATATTGTACTCGTTAGAATATCAACCTTTTGTTTGCTGTCCCATGTATCATTTTGAATTTTTTTATAAATATGTATCATGTAATAAAACTTGAAAATTGGAAGAAAACAGTGAAATCAATAATTTGTAATTAAAATTGATGCATATATTTTAGACTAATACTTTCTTTTTACTTTCGTTAATTACGATTATTGTCGTCACTTAAATTCGTTCCTACTTTTTCACTATCCCTTTCCGGATCCTCACTCGTTATCTATACGAATATTGTTCTCATGCATGCACTGAAAATAATATACAAATATACAAATATACAATGACACTGAGATCGAAGGAACATCAAATCGTATTATATTCTCCCGAGGGCCATCGCGGCCCGAGGGAGAACAGTACTATTGATGTTCCTGAGTGCGAATAGTTTTAGCTTGTTCCAAGAATGAGTCATTGTATATTTGTTTTATATCCCTTCCACCCAGGCGCGGATCCAGGATTCCTTAGGGGGCCCAAATTTGAAGTTATGCGAGCCAAATATTGGTACGTAATGTGGCGTAATGAGCAAAAACGTTTTTTTTGGGAGGCGGGGCAGACAAAAATCCGCATCACCCCACTCTTACATGCAAGCCCCGCTCAACGTTTTCAAAGTGATTCGGGGTCAGGGGCGGAGCCCCAGAAGCTCAGGGTTTTAGGCATTAAATTACCGTCAGATAAGCATCCAGGGGTCCGCCTTAGGGCCATTGAGTGGGTCCAGGGGCAGAGCCACCGGAAGTTCAGGTTTTTAGGCATTTAATTACGGTCAGATGAGTATAATTTGATACCTTATTTGTGACACTGGCAGGTCACTCATTGGCGTGGGGTCCAGGGGGCGGAGCCCCCAGCTCAGGGTTTTAGGCATTTAATCACGGTCAGATGAGCATATTTTGATACCTCATTATTTTGTGACACTGGCAGGTCACTATTCTTTCTTTCTTTCTCTTTCTTTCTATTTCTCTTTAATATACTTTTTCACAAAAAGTGGGAGGGGGGTGGAGCTCGAGCCCCGAGCCCTGCCGTTCCGCGGACCCTGACATGTAGGCCTCTAAATAAGTATATTTCTTGCCTGACTGTAAATTTGGGAATTTGTCATTTTCCAACAAACGCATACAAAAGTATAATGTACTAAAAATCTCGGAAAATTATGTCATTTCAGCAACATTTGTAAATCACCGGTATCGAATTAGAAATAAACCACGTTTGAATTTTATTTGGGGCAGGCCCCAAGCACCCAAGCCCCGTCAGTACGCAAGCGCCCCCGATCTACACCTTGTTGGCGGGAAAAATCGCAACTGATCTCCCCTACCTTTCTTCTTTCTCTTTTTTTCTTTCCTTCCCTTCTTTCTCTCTCTTTTAGGTGTGCTGGGGGAAGGGAGGCAAGGGCCGATTCACACGTTTTTGGCGGGATTAATCGCAACTGATCTCCCCTTCTTTTCACCCTTTTCTTTTCTTCTTACTCTTTTTTTGTTCCATTTTAGCTCTCTTTGTTGGCGGGGCGGGGGAGAGGCAAGGTTTTTGGCCTCGATTCACAACTTGTTGGCGAGAAAATTGCAACTGATATCCCCTTCTTTTCCTTTCTTCCTTTTTTTCTTTTCTTTATCTCCTCTTTTCCTTTTTCTTTCCCTTTCCTTCCTTCTCTCTTATTTTGTTGATGAGGGGGGGAGGCAACAGCCTGGGAGGCAAGGCCCTTTCGCCCCCCATCTCCTTCTTATTTACACCTTTTCTTTTCTTCTTCCTCTTCTTTCTTTCCCTTTCCTCTTTCCCTTCTTTTCCTTCTCTCTCTCTCTTTTTCTTTGCTGAGGGGGCCCCCTGCCCCCTGGATCCGCGCCTGCTTCCACCTGTAGGCCTATCATTCCTTGCACACTTCTGTAATAGCATGTACGTACCGTACTCACATTCACATCACATTCAAAAAAGAAATAAAAGAAAACAACAATTGCACGGCTCAAACATGAAACATTGAATGATCTAAATACACGCTATATACAGGTACTACAGTATAGCTAGAGTGCTGCAGTTACTGCATAGGTTAAATTGCATTGTGTGAGCGCCGTGACTGGCCTGACACCGCGGGAGTTGCCCGTGCGGAGGCATGTGATATTACCTAAGCTCGCTGAATTTTTCTTCTCTTCAGTTATATGGTCTCGACAATTACAATCTATTTGCGTTATTATTGTTGTGATTTCAATGTAGTTTTCATGAAAAGACCAATAAAGCAGAAGCTTGGACTATGATTATGTTGGCATGGTCCACAGAATTTGTACAAATATATTCAAAGTAAAGATTTTACGCGAAAAATCGGACTGTTTGTGCCAATATATTGTAACCGTCGCACGAATTCGACTGTGTGTGTACGTGTGTGAGCGTAGAACCACGTATTACGTTGACGTCAGTTTGGCTGCTGCGTATATATAGCAAGATGCCTCACACGGATAGGCCCAACCCATCGCATCATGCATGTGCTACGCTACATGACGTGAGTGGAGTGTCTCTTGATAAAGTATCTCTTTGATTAGACTGCATATAGCAAGATGCCTAACACGGATAGGCCCTACCCTTTGCGACGTGCATATTTGCTACAACACATCATGGACTGGACTGTCTCTTGATAGTGTGATCTCTTTGATTAGACGCAGAGGGCGGGTGCACGCCTCGCCGACTCACTCGCGGGTTCGCCTCCTTGCACGGACGACGCCGGCCGTGCTCTCGTCCGCCCGTCCTCCCGGGACCCCGAAACCACCTTTTAACGACATGGACGGCGACCACGGGTCGACGTGGCACGCGGCATGCCCGATCCCATCCGCTCGAATTGTGTCGCCGTTCCCGCGCCACGGCAGAGGCGGGCAGGGTCGAGGAAAGACGGGTTTGATGTCAAAAATTCACATTGGCAGACCGTTACGCACCCCCGCGGCGATTTTGCGTATTAATATATAGA